>DWNE01003936.1:0-15902 GCA_018249875.1 Cecropterus toxeus
GAACAGGGGTTCTATATGAAGTCTACCACAGATGCGTTGCTACTCCCGAGGACTGAGATGGTCGCCTCATATAAAAGGGTGCCGGTGACCACACCATTCCACCGAAACGCAAGAATTGCTTCACACTAGAAATAGGTATGGCGGTGGTACTTCCCCGGTCGAACTACATGGGTTCTACCACCAGGCAAAAAGTATGTTAACGCTACACAGTTCGAAAAGTATTATTGTCAATATACAATAGAATACATTACTACTATATAGAAGTTTGTAGAATCAGTGCAGTTCTATCGGGGTGGTATCACCGTCACGCCTATAAATGTTTTTAAAAGACGCTTTCTACACTCATAGCCACATATTAGGATTTTCTCCAGTGTCGTGAGTACCATGGACACACAAAGACGAATACACAAACATCCCAGACTCAGAACATAATTTAAACTCATCATTCAGATGTCTGTCTGACCGGGGATCGAACTCGGAACCCACTGCTTGTCAGCTTTGGTCTGCCTTTTAGTGAAAGGGTGTTGTTCCCGGCTCACTTGTATATATGAGGCGACCATGTTTGTTCTCGAGAGTACCGCCGCATCTGTGATCGATTTCAGATAGAACTTCTATTCTATATGGAGTTACTTACGGATTACAATGGGCGGCAGTAACCACTTTACAGGTAGACAGCATGCTCATTTGCTAGTTCAATCTGATAAAAAATGAATTACTGTCTAATTTATTTGAGCTCTCTTAAAAATCTGTTCTTACATGTTTCTTCGAGTCCACTTTGAAACAGAGGTTTTCGATATTTTGCTTCAATCCAACTGGATCTTTCTTCTTCGAAAGTAGATTCATTCGAGCTATATTATCATCACATGAACACGTAACATTAGCCTTTTTTAAAACGCTTTTTACACTCATAGCCCCACACTAGGATTATCTCCTGTGTCGTGGGTGCCATTGACACACAAAGACGAATACACAAACACCCAGACCCGGAACAGGAATCTAAACTCATCATTCAAATGCCTGTCTGGCCGGGGATCGAATCCGGGCCCACTGCGCGTTGGATCGGTATGGTAACCGCTCCGCCACGCAGGTCGTCTTAGTCTTTTCTATCGAAAGATAGTCGCTATCTTCAAACTAATTTAAAGATGGTTTGAACCAGTATAATTAGACCAAGGAGGTACCGGTATACCTATTATGTCAAGCAGAGTTTGAATTTCAGTGGAAGCATCTGGCTAAGTAAGTGACTTATAAGTTGGGGTAACATCGGATTATGGGTAGAGTTGGATGATTCAAATTAAAGACTAAATTTGCCAAATTAAAAAAAAATGACGATTACGTAAACTAAGCGATGAATATTATATATACCTACTCGATATATCGATTTTTTATAAAGACGGCCTAATTCGGCTACTATTTCAGTCGACGGATTTTACCCTAATTCCGATATTACCCTAACGCATCTACATATATGAGACGACCATCTTAGCGTTCAGAAATTACCATACAAAAGTTTAAAAATTATAGAAATTTCTATTGTTAGGTACTTATTTTCAGAATTCAAAAATATTTTATTTTTATGCAAATTTAAAATATTTGTATGCGAAATACAGACACGCGGAAGATATTTTTGATTGTAAACATGGATTTTTAAACTTTAATGGTGGGATTTAGTGACGTAATTCTAGAGCAAAATCTTCAAGTCACGAATGAAGTAGACCGTTTAAAATTCTTATCGCGACTACGGCGTCTTTATACTCATGCCCCTCTTTCCAGCCTAATTAATTTTGCACCCTTTACTTTAACAAAGACATACTTTCTCTTCTGATTATTCTGATATAAATTAAATTAGAGGTTTTATTAAATTTAGTCTTCGTGAGCCTTATTTAATGTTATGGAAATGGAACGTATACGTATATATTATAATTAATTCAATCAGGCACGTCCTGGTAATTTATAAGTTATTTTCAATCTGAGTAGGCGAAAAGCATGAACCAAATGATAGTCACATCAATTCATAGATATCACTTTACTCAAGTCGACAATATTGGAGACCAATCATAGATAGGGTACAGATTCGTTGCTACCCGTACCTAAAGGACTTCGTGGGAAATATTGGAGTACCTTGTACCATATATTCCCATTTCTTTTGTGAAACGTTCGTAATTGTTTAATGCACTAACACTTCAACGTCTGCAATTTTGAAAGTGTTGTTTTTAGTGGCACTTCATTTTTTGCTTGAGCCCATAGTAACTCAATTGGTTTATATTGGAAATGTTAAGGTGCACCGTACACCTGCCTTCGATGACTCATTTGTTTTTATCGATAATGGTGTTGCGCCGGCGCAACATGCTCACCGCCCCAGTCGGCTTGTCTTTTATGACCCAAACTGCACGGAAAAAAATATACTATAGTACATAGCATAACAGTGCTGTATATAAGGTTAATTAAAAAAAAAATGAAGAAACACAATGTTGTGTAGCTTATCTTATTTGAAAGAAAAAAGAAAGAAAGAAATAGTTTATTCATAATGCGTACACACCCACACTGTTAAAGACACTATAATAATATAACAACAAATTACATTCGATACATGAGTGGTATGCATCACGAAACGGTGTATTTCTTAATGAAAACTGTTAATGTAAATCAGAAAGCATCTACCGAACGTTTTATTAAGTCTAAGGACAGGCTTATAAAAATAGTACAAAAATTTTAACTACCATAGTATCCGTACAATAACTGATTTAAATATACAACTATTTCAAGAGTTAGCTTTACTTCGATCTTATAAAGGTACTATATTTTTTTAGTGTTATAATAACATACGAGCATTTTATATTCACATATCATTAACATTAATACATCAAAAGAAGCGACGTAGGTAACCCGACATTCATAATACGCGTAATATTTAGTCTAGAATTTCCAAATGAAGGTAAAAGCTGAAATTCACTCTTAAACCTAATTCATGATAACGAATGTGCGTGAGTAATTAGCGGGCGAACAAAAGCCGTCATATCCTCGTATCTCGCTGTCATATGTAAGGGAAGACATGTGGTTGTAATTGTGAGTAATTTCCACTGTGTTCCATGCTAACATCGTTCCGGTAATTACGTGTAAGGTTTGATAATAGACCGGAATGCTGGATGGAAATGGATAATTTAATGCTTGTATAACTCTGAACATTAACGGAATGAGTTTAAGATAATATGTAACGTGCTTATATGGGAGTAGGTTTTACAAGATTAAGTACATATACATACTTTAATTATACCCTCGATGATATATGATGATATATACCGGTCTAACGCGCAGTGGGTCCCGGGTTTGATCTCCGGCCAGACAGAAATGTAAATGATGAGTTTACATTTCTGTTCTGGGTCTGGGTGTTTGTGTATTCGTCTTTGTGTGTCTATGGTAATGCTTTCGGAGTCGAACGCGAAAGCTTACTCGTAAATATAATCATGAGCTGTGACTGTTCTATTGTAACTCTGTTGTAACAATATCAATAGATCTTCGCTTTGGATCGCATCGCATTCTAGTGTTGTCAGAACATGTTTCAATTCCTCGTACTTGTAACATGAAGATCATTTAACAAGACACTCAAACAAGTTCCGCCGTGCCGTCGCGAACTTCCCTATAATAAATATGTTTGCTGGCATTAGCCGTATGTTATCGTGGTAACATAATTGAAAAAGTTCTGACAAGGGTTAACTGGTCGCGCCAAACACTCATGGCTGTCTCGTGTCGTAAATTACTGTATTTTATCACGTTTAATGTGTAAACTTGAAAGTGTTTGTCGTTTATAATCGTTATTATAGTAGTTTGGCTGGCAGTCATAACTATCGAAAGTTGGATACCTACGTTAACATATAACTCTTTATAGTAACATTAAAGTACCACTATCGCTCATATTTCATTTTAATTAAATGCAACTTATAACCAACGCCCTATATCTCAAGAAAAAAGGTGTTTCAAATAAGGGGTGATTATTGATAAATTTTGCTACATGTGCCGTGCAAGATCACCATTTCTATTTCTAGCGTGAAGCGGTTCTTGCGTTTCGGTGGAAGGATGTAGTTGCTGGCTCACTTTAATAGGAAGCGACCATTCTAGTCCTCGGGAGTAGCAACGCGTCTGTGATTGACTTCATATTTAAGCCTGGATCTGTATGAAGTTGCTCAGATGACCATGGGCTACAGTGACCATTTACCGCCAGGTGGACTGCATTGTTGCTTGCTACTTTAATCTTAAAAGAAAAACAATATTTGTTGGAACCCTTACTTTTTATGTAAGTAATAGAAATAGCAAACGGGTATAAGTGACATGTGATGTCAAGTGGTTACTACCGTTCATGAACAGCTGTGCATCAAAAATAGAACAAATAGACAGAAATCCTATTGAGTGTCGTTTACAGATACGTATATCCTTGACAACTAAGGAATGCTTCTACTGAGTACTAATCTTATCGTAACTTTTTAAGGAAAGAGGTATGTACTGTTTATATACTAAACCAATATAATTATGTATATTACAATATTTTTTGTGGCATTGAAGTCGGTTATGTTTTTTTTTAATTAATTAAAAATCTCACCGAGCCTTAAGTGTAATTTTTTTACTAATTTGTAAATTGTACAGATTCTTGTGCAATGTTGTCGGATTTCCATCTAAATATGTAATACAGAGCAAGCATTATCGTTTTTTAGGAAATAATCGGTGTTGTAACAACTCTCGATAGATATCGAATCGGAAACCGAAGATAGCCGATTGCAGTCGATATATATTTTTAAACTATATTTCATTTTCGGTTGGAAGTTGTCCGACATTTACCAGTGGAGTATAGCCCACGTGGTTCAGTGTTCATCATACTCTTCTGTAGTTAGTGAGTTTTCCCTCTACTCTTATATAAGTCATTGTAATATATATATCCTAATTTTAAAGTTAGATTTATGTATTGGGTCTTCATCGAAATCCCCGTATAGATCAATGAGTTAGTGTGTGGTGTCACTGTCAAATGATATAAAGTTCCTTAAATGACGTTAACCTGCAGCCAATCAATACACGTATTGTGTGTAACTGAATGACAATTATTATGGGTAGCGCATTGCGGCGCGGTGTCGGTCATCAAAGTGGCGTGGCGTTGTATCGCTTATTGCATCTCGCGGTGATGAATACGAGCGATAAACTGGACCGCTTTATGCATTATGTTATAAATTCTATCGTCAAAATAACAATTTTATGAGGCTTATTTATAAATGTAATATTTAATGTAAAGCTTTTTATAGTTAATGTTCCAATGTAAGACTTTCGTGTCCCGAATCATCTAAGACCGCTACTTTTACACGTGCAGTTATTGTGAGAATTAGTTATTACCAGATGGGCTTGCTCCATTGCTATGCCATTATTAAAAGAGCGTCGTGAAATTTCTATAAAAATCAGAGCAGCAAACGAACATGCAGTCCACCTGATGGTAAGTGGTCACTGCCAACAATGAGCACCTTTTATCACCTCCACAAGGACCTGCAGACGAGTTGCTTTTCATAATGGCTTAGATAGTCTCCTTGAATAAGTTAGCGGGCATCCACGCCGTTCCAAATTAACTGCTTTAAGATATAAATAGGTGTGATGATGGTTCCTCTTCTGTCAAACAATACTGGTTCTATCTTGCAGTTTCATAAAATTATATTTATATATGAAGGTGTTGGTTTGTATGTGTGGTGGTGTACGACACACCAAAACTTTCTAACTTTCCATAATTTATGAAAAACTCAGGTTAGAGTTCAATTATATTTAAAATTATCCTATCGACGGCATTGACCATGTCCATTCTTGATAATTAATTTCAAATATGGTATTGTAATTATTACACGTATATTATATTTTAGTTCGTACGTTTTCATTATGATTCTCATAAAAGGTTTTCAATTTCGACAACTTTATATCTCACATAACAATGCGGATACAACCCATTGTGGGATATGATAGGAAAACGCTGAGTTTGAACGAAGGCTTTCACCTTTTAACTTCTGAGAGGAGCGGGATAGCCACACGGAAAGTGCTTACTCGGAAATTTTCAATCCCGGGAAGTGATCGTGTCACTATCTTTTTTTGCCCCTTTTATAACTTATTTTTCGAAGACTTACGTAGATGAGGATAATTTTTTTAAAGTAAAGAGTTCAATAAGTAGGTACGCGTGCAGGTGGAACAAGGCTGCGGTTTAAAGGCTTATTAGGAAAAAAGTCCTAATTGATAACTGAGTATAATAGTAATATACTCAAACTTAAATAGTATTAATGTTCTAGAACACGAGAGATCTGAAAGAGCTACATGAGTAACGTGCCCAACGGACTCCAGTAGCGTTCTGTGTTCCATGTATGCTCCACGTAGGACGAGGAAGGCCATTCAGGAAGTTTTCGTACGATAGAAATTCCCAATGTGTCCCCCAAGGTACTGTGCTACATTTCAAAAAATCTCCTCCTCACCCCGGTCAACAAAATAAAAAGGACACAAGACGTCTTCTACAGCTACCAAACCTGGACAAAGCAGCTTTAATTACTATAATTATATTACTATTATTATAAATGAAAAATAGCTTTGGATTAGTTCCGGCGCAGTCCAATCATCAAAGGCCCTTCTTAATTTATTAATCTCCTTAAGCCGGGCACACCATCAATTCGTATCTTCATCAATTTTCATTAGTGTGAAGCGCCCAACATGCTTTTGGCTTTCTCCCTATACCTATATTTGCTCAACTCTAATGCTATATTTTTTCCTATCAAAACGAGGTACAATATAAATCCATTTGACGACCCGCGTGGCGGAGTGGTCACTATACCGGTCTGACGCGCAGTGGGTCCCGGGTTCGATTCCCAGCCAGACAGAATTATGAATGATGAGTTTAGATTTCTGTTCTGGGTCTGGCTGTTTGTGTATTCGTCTTTGTGTGTCTATATCACCCACGACACAGGAGAAAATCCTAGTGTGAGCCCCACACTAGGATTAGATTAGATGAGTGTAGAAAGCGTGTTAAAAAAGCGTGCGTGCGTGTGTATTTAATAATAATTTTTGACACGAATTTAATATGTACGTTTTTTATATAAGAATGAAGTAGCAAACGAGTATGCAGTCAACCTGATGGTAAGTGGTTACTGCCGCCCATGGACTTCTGTAAGCAACTTCATATAGAACTGGGGTTCTATCTGACGCCGATCACAGATGCTTCACAGATGTTTAAAAAAATTGTCAATAGGGTATATAATATCAATAATGTTCAATAATATAACAATAAATGTAATGTACAAAATTTCATATTATTTTAAGCTAAAAGTACTAGAGGATATTATCATAACAAGTAATGGCCGAACAAAAACAGTTATTATTTTAATGGCCATTTCGACTTGTTATTGCGCCATATTACTATACTCCTATTACTCTTAATCTATTATTTAATTTCACATAACAGAGCTATAAAATCGAGATCATAAGCGGATTAATAAGGTTTATTTGAACTCGATGGATATTGCTTACAATAATATGTATACTACAACAAACCGAACGGTTATTTAAATGAATTAATAATACAAATATTAATTAGTAAGTTATTCCCATTACTCCAGCCGTTTCGGGCATGTCTATCACGGTAATAAGTATTGTACGGTTTGCGTACAAAGCACGGTATAAACCGTACAAGTATACTTGTTATTCTAGCTCGTAAACTATATCTGTGCATAATTTCAGTGAAATCCGAGCTGACGTTTTTGCGTGAAAAAGTAACAAACAGATCCAGGTGAATATGATAAAGTAATTAATTAAAAAGCCTTAGAGTATGTTAAGTTTAGTACTTGTTTCTCAGCTTTTGTTCTCGAGGGGAAAACCTTCAAAGGGTACCCGACGCCGTGGGAGCGACGTAAGGGTTATGTGGATTTTTACCGCACTAAAAGTGGCCTTCCTAGGCGCTACGAAAAGTTTTTGAAATGCGACCACACATTCCGCTGTCCTTCCCGGAGTTGCTTTACTGGTCGTTTCGAGGTCCGACTCTTGCCGCCAGGCAGGGGATACCTTAACCGTATTCTTCTCCCCGGCTACAGGGGAGTCTGCAACATAACAATCCGTCTAACTTCAACAAGTAGACGTCACCAACCACAAACCAAACCAAACAAACATATCCTTCTTGAAATAGTCACGTAAAAATCCGAACAAAATATTCACATTGTTCGGAGCCTCCGTAACAATCAACAACATAAAAATTCCAATTCCAGAAACTTGAAGAAAAGAAAATTCAGTACACGGACTGAAGAAGCTCGCAATCTGCACTTGGTTTTGACTACAGTTTTATTCATCGAGCGATCGGCGTCATAAACAATCTCCGATACCAATACCAATACCGATTCTCAGGGGATTGGAATGAAAACAGCCCGATGTGGGCTGCAAGAACTTGTTTGCCAGCGCTGATTAGATTTTTGATTGCTCTTTTTAAGGAACAAATGCTGGTTGGAACTCTGTACTCGATTGGTTGATTTCGTATTGAAATAAATAACAAAATGACTGTCACGTGATCACGACATTTCTTAAGAATAGAATAGGGCTAATACCGGAGCTTCATTGCGATTTGTTACTACTGAAGACAAAGTAAAAATATCAACTTATATTCATCTGACTAATGCTGTTACTTCGAGTTATTATGTTTCTGCCAAGCGATCATTGTTTACGTTTCACCCCTTTAAACTGAAAACGGGAGCATAAAGTAGCAAAGGCGGAAACGTACGTGATTATCGTTTTAAAAAAACGTAGGAAACTCGTATGAAATATCGGCAATAAGAAATTCAAATATCCGCATATCGTGAGTACCCGTAACATATTAAAATGTATTAAAATCTTATTAAAGGCACAGATTGTACAGATTTTGCTAATAATCAAAATGAAGCTTTATCTTGAAATATTTTTGAATTGTATTTTTCTTTTAATTACGCATGCAGTGAAGTATAAATACTATGAAAATATACCTTATGGGTCAATACATGAACTTTTATGCATGGGCATAAGGAGGAAGATAAGATCCGAGCCAGCCCTCTTCAATATAGGCGAGAAAAGTACAAATCTTCAAACAGGGAACATGTTTTTGCCTTTTTTTGTGTAAACCAATTTCGGAGAATACGTCTATTTCACGGCCCGCGTGGCGGAACGGTCACCATACTGGTTTGACACGCAATGGTCGGGTTCGATACCCGGCCAGACAGAAATATGAATAATGAGTTTAAATTTCTGTTCTGGGTCTGGCTTTTTTGTATCCGTCTTTGTGTGTCCATGGCACCCACGACACAGGAACTCCTCCTGTGGGACTATTAGTGTAGAAAGCGTTTATGTATATGTTTATGTATTATGGATCTATATTTATAGCAACGCATTAGTATAGGGTAAGAAAAAATGTTCAGAAACTACCCGATCTTCTTACCGCTGGTGTTCAACTTCTATCTCAGCACAGCTATAGCTATACCCATGCCATATATTCTCTTCTAAATTACATACTCTCCTGTAGACGAAGTGTAAAGTCTTTGAAGGAGGTATAAACCACATAAAGACGAGATCAAACTAATCTTTCTTATAATTAGATGCCGTAACAGTGGACACAGTAATTAGATAGCTAGTAATATCGTTTAAAACAATAAAATAAAAACTCGACTGCATAAAATATTTTTTTGTTTATAATGATATACCTATATTTGATTTAACCATATTGCCGTAGTAGTAAAAACTTATAATATACTTATAATATACCCTATGCACTCTGCAAACTGAAACGATTTTAATGATGTCATACGTCACAATCCGTCAAGCCGTTTAAGATGTAACGCGTGCCAATAGACATACATACAAACAAACATACGTACATACATACATACGCTACTCTCGAAAATTACCTCCTTCCCCCCTCATTCTGTCGTAGTAGGGTAAAATAAGTGAGCAGACTCACTTAGTACTCAATATCTCATTAGCATACATTGTTTAATATGGATATAATCCGCCACGCTGACTGAGATAAGAAGACTTAAACACAATTGAATGTATAAAGACTTTTTTTAAGATTTAATTATTTATTTTTATTTATTATTAGGATTGCCAACGGAACGTACACATTACATTTTTATAACATTTAAATGAAATTTTAGTTATATGCCGTCCCAATTATAGGCGACCACATCTTAAAATATAATATTAATCTGACTCAATGTGACAATTGAACTTACTAACGAAAGAAAAATAGCAGAATACGATAAAAGAAATTTTGAATTATCAAACAAGCATACGTTCTATCTGATGATAGGTGACCACTGTCGCCCATGGACATCTAAAGCAACTTCATACAGAACATCATACTTCATACATCATACTTCATACATCATACATCATACTTCATACATCATACATCATACTTCATACTTCATACATCATACTTCATACATCATACTTCATACATCATAATTCATACAGGGTTGCTACTCCCGAGGACTATGGTCGCCTCAAATGATAGTGAACGGGCAACCACACACTTTCACCGAAAAGCAGGAACTACGCTAGAAATTGGCGTGGTACCTCCCTGGTCAAACTGTACTCGTTCCACCACCTTCAGGTTTGTTTCTTATTCAGGTATGTTTCATTAGTATATTTTGGACTTGCTATTATAATAGTTTAAAACGCACATTACATTACCTGGGATTTGAACCATAGACCCCCGGCGAAGAAACTTTTAGTAAGCAAACACTTAGTGGCGCATACTGTTTGCTTTTTAAATGTTTCAATCATAAATAAAGTACATACATTTAATCATAAATACTCGTAGTGTGTTGAACAAATAGTTGAACAAATATTTTCTTGAGGAGAAATAGAAGTCGAAGCACCTCATTAAATGTTCGGAATAAAAGTTAAGATTTTATAAAAGCTCCTTTAATTTGATTGGACTCTTAAGTGAATACTAGAATTTAGGGCTTATTTGTAGCAATATATTTATAGCAAGAACGGAATATAAATATAATTATGCGAAAATAATGGCGGTAAGTACTAGTACTAGTTTCTTACCTGTTATAGTTATACATTTTGAAACATTTCGTATTATTTATTGAGTTCAAAAGTATCTTAAAGGCTATTAATTTAGATGTATTCATTGAATAGTAAACGGTATCGTAAATGAAACTAAAATTTGTTTAACTCTGGTTTTACATATGACTTTTACGCGCGTAATCTGCGCGTACGCATGAGACGTGCAAATTATGCGCGTTACAAACATTAAACGGATATTCAATCCCTTTAGATCGAATATCAGAAAATTCTTTCGTATTAGGTATCTTCATTATAAGTTTAAGCTAAATATCTGTGTCTTAATTCTATTGTCCTCTCTACGATACATGTCCTATACCATATATAGTATACGGGGCCTGATGAACCCTTAGGCTAATTAGGTTTCAGCCTAGGGCGCGAAGATCGGGAGGGGGGGGGCGAAATTTATCTATTAATTACTATTAATCTAGCATCATTTATTAAGCATTTCGAAAAGGTTTGCCAATCTAAGGTTCAATGCTGAATCTTGCTGATGGCCAAAGGACAACGTTAGTTAACACTTTCATATCATTCTGAAAACTTTTATAGGTCAACATATAGGTATGAACCATGTTAAAGTTTTCATACTAGTAAACAAAGCCAAAACAACCCGCGTGGCCGAGCGGTCACCATACCGGTCTGACGCGCAGTGGGTCCCGGGTTCGATTCCCGGGCAGACAAAAATATGAATGATCAGTTTAGATTTCTGTTTTGGATCTGAGTGTTTGTGTATTCGTGTTTGTGTGTCCATGGCACCCACGACACATGAGAAAATCCTAGTGTGGGGCTATGAGTGTAGAAAGCGTGCGTGCGTGTGTTTGGTTGAACGCGCTAATCTCAGAAACTACTGCTTAAATTGAAAAAATATTTTTTTGTTAAATAGTAAACTTATCGTGGAAGGCTTTAAGCTATATATAACATCATCTATGTTTGTTTGTTTTTAATAGATTATTCTCTAATGAACGCGAGTGAAACTGCGTGGCACAGCTAATACTCTATAATTTACTATCTACTTGTCTCATCTCTAAAATAAAGATGTTACTAAATACCAATCTTACTAACATTATACATGCGAATATGTGAGGGAGTACATCCGTTGTCACTATGTCACGCAAAAACTTCTGGTCTGATTTCGCTAAAATCTAGCACGCAGATAATGTATGATCTAGATTAACACATAGGAGATTCATTATCGTGATATACGTTAAGGAAACGGGCAGACCCACATGAATAAGCTAGTTTAAAGGTACAATTAATAATTTGAGCACGTAATAAATTATAAGTAACTTTCTTTACATTCAAAAAACTCGCAAAAGTTCACACGGGTTGCTAAAAGTAAGAACTGTAAGAAGTAACTACGTAAGAGGCCTTCGTTATAATTACATACTCGAATGTAATTATACTATCAGTAGTATCAGATTGAAAGTGAACTGAAGCACAAACATATCTTATTTGAGGAACTTTGTCATAGGGGTGTAAAAGAAAAACACTTTGTAACATTTGACATTGTGTTTAAGAAAACTAACTCAGCTGACTCTAAATAAAATCAAACGAAATCTACCAAAATTATTGTTACCTATTATTTTTGCACCTTATCTGCCTAAATTTAAGTTAGAAACTTATTAATAGCTAAACTCGTTATGTTTAATTGGAGGTTTTAAATTTTGTTTTTGAAAATATTAAAACAACTGTAAAACACTAATAACAATGTGTCATTGATGAATTATACTGGGTATTGAAAACTACATAACTCAAAATTGTCATAACTGTTTGTTATAAAACCGTTCGTAATTTGATTTCGTAATAAAATAACAAACTTGCAAACTTACTTGTAACGCGCTATAAAATTCCAGAACATGTCTCAACTTTCACTAATAAGAATATATCACTCACACAACACACTATTCCCAATAATTCCGTTAACACTTCGATCAGTTGCAGTTATCGTCATATAACACGGAACGCGAGACGCGTGTCAGCCTCCGCGCGATCGAGAGACATCTAAAAAATCAGAGTCCTGTAAGCTTATTGCCATACCGTTTCGTGTTAAAGCTTCTCTCCTTACCGCTCACGATTTTCAACCGTTTGTTTTCGGAACGGAAAGTCCAAGCCAAGTTGTGTAGTTGCGACCTTTCGTTCCGGAAAACATAGATAGGGGAAGAAACACAGATGCTGCGCGCATGCGATTTAGCGATCACGCACACAGGCCTACTCCGTTTGTTTGTTTGTGTAAATGAATGGGACATTACATTGTTAGATTCGGTGCCGGTCAGTATTGTAGGAAATAAGTGCTTGCTCAAATCTTCCCTGGAGGAAAATCCTGACGTTTCTTGTACAAAACTGTTGGGTTGTCGGTGCCAGATTTTTAATGCTGCTATTTCCCATAATACAATTGAGCTCGGCTTTTTTCTACTTTGCGACACTCATTCGAAATGTTGCATTTGACTTTTACTTTTGCATTTATGCATTATAAAATGTTACATGACTGTACAAAATAATATGTAGATTTGATAATCCATTGCTGGGTAGGTATAGGTTTTCCTGCGCCACTCGTACTGGTTCTGACCCATCTAAGTCAGCTGTTACGCGCACTATTCAAGTATTCAGACCAGATTATAGAGCGGAAGGGATGACCTGTACCTTTGTTTTTCATTCTGAGATGGTATTTATAGAAAGGAAACATACACGATTTTAAGCTGATATTATCGGGTCGAAATATCGGCAAAAAGAAATTCAAAATCGCATATCGTGAATACCCGTAACATATTACAAGGGCACATACCTCAAAATGTTTATTTTATAATATGTAGGTAACGAAGTAGGTGATTAATACCAAGAAATATATTAATGTATGTTTATACTCAGTCCTAAGGAGAAGCAACCCATTTATGGCCTAACTCAGGTAAAACTCTGATCTTAACTGGTTGATTACAGATGTTCATGGGTGGCAGAAGACACTTACCATCATGTTGATGCATGCTCGTTTACTCCTTCAATAATATAAACAAAAGTGGTTTGCCGAACTGAAATATATATTTCTTCATACATAGCAAATTAATGTGCTGATGGAATCATCGAGTCATAAAAATGGTCAATTACATATTTTTTTTTTATAAATATGAAGTAGCAAATGAGCAAGCAGCCCACCCGATGGCAGGTGGTTACTGCCGCCCATGGACATTTATAAGTAACTTCATATAGAACAGGGGTTTTATATTAAGTGTATCACAGATGCGTTGCTACTCTTGAGGACTGAGATGTTCGCCTCATATAAAAGTGAGTCGGCAACCACACCCTTCCACCGAAACGCAAGAACTGTTTAACGCTAGAAATAGGTGTGGCGGTGGTACTTTCCCGATCGAACTACATTGGTTCTACCAAAACATCTGTAAAATTATCATGTTTGTGAAGGAAAAACCAAATCCAAAAGTGATCTCCTCGTAACAAATACTCTCTGAAACTTTTTAGACCTATTTCCATTAATTTGCGGCGGCCATTTGCAACAAAAAATGTCTTAGCGTGGGTGATGTTGCGGCTAAGCCACCTAACCATCACATAACGATGCTATTAAAATAAAGCGTTTCTTTAGATAAAATGGCCGCACATTCCATCTCTATCAATCGTCAAGATGTAAGGAAAGTTCCGAGTGTTGAAGAAATTTTTCTTGCATTATTTCATGAAACGATTTCTCTACCAGTGAGCGAGTTACAATCAAGATGGAAGAAAGCATTCAAAGAAGATGCAACTTTGATAACTTGCCTCATTACCCGTTATTACAGAAATGGTTCGCCTAATAAATATTTTTTCAATTCAAACTGATGGATTTCGTATATATTTATAAGATTTAACTACAAAATGTAAATTCATAATTTGGCTATATATATGATATTTTTTTTATTTAAGATTTACACATAGAAGCACTGTTAGCTGTGGATTTGGTAAAGTGAATAAATATTTACAGGATGTTACAATGAATATGGTTCGAAAGGGTAGCTGCCATCGCCACACCTACATACTCGTATCTTTTGCGTGAAACAGTTTTTGCGTGTCGGTGAAAGAGTGTGGTTACCAGCAAACTTTTGTGTGAGGAGACCACTACTCCACGGACGTAGTACAATCATAGATCGTGATGAAATTCAGATAAATCCCCTATCTTATATAAAAAAAATAAGCATATCCATGGGTACCGGCGCTTATTTCGCTTTGCCAAAAAAATACATTATTAAGAGGCAAAAACATACCGTCAATTTGAAAACCAATAATTATTAATTCAAGTTAAATAAATTTACTTTGTGACCTTCTGAGTATTTTGCTTCACCCTTCAGACCTTTTAGAGCAACCCGAATTCAGAAATATTGATGTGTTATAGTATGAAGGTTTAAATAAAAATAGAAATAGAATCAGTGCAACTACCATGAATATCAAAGAATGAACTTATGGCCTACTATGCTTTAATAGGAGTAACGGATTCGCGTATATTCTTCAGTAATTAATTATTTTAATCGACTCGAAACTCTAACTGTATAAATAAAATTTAAATTTTATTGAAACACTGTTCACTAGTGCCATCATGATGAAAGGACTGAAGAGTCTCTTTCCTAGATACTTAACCACCCTTCGAGCTATTTACACTCAAAGTATTAGTTTGCAAAAAGACCATTTAAAAGTTTTTATTTTTAGCGGTGACCGCAAATTCTACAAATTAACCATTACTTTTTGGAATATCGATGTTATATATAACTACATGTTACAATATATATTCCCTAAAGCATTTTTTCCTGTTCTGATATTTTTTACTCAATTCTATTGTCATC
>DWNE01003937.1:0-15902 GCA_018249875.1 Cecropterus toxeus
ATCAAACTGCACACTGTGTGAAAATTTAATTGAAATCGGTTCAGTAGTTTAGGAGATTAGCCTGGACAAACAACGTGACACGTATTTACATTGTATATTAAGAAGATTAAGAAGAATATCCGTAACACTAAACGTGTTTTGGCGATGGGTGGAACATTTCACTGCTGATGTTGCTCATATAGCACCAAAAATTTACAGACAAGACCAGATATTTTTTTTTCATATTTTTTTACAATATTTATTCTATAAATAAAAGCAGACACGGGACGATCATGGAAAAAGAGATGTACTTTATATTTAAAATAGGTAGATTTGCTGTTATATCGCACCTAGTGAAGATTTATTTCTTTATGAACTATGAATAAAAATTATAATAGAAAATAATAGTATTACATGTACAGAAACACAAATAAAATAAATTGCCCTTCTAAAAGATATTTTGGTCAGAAAAAAGCAGAGTCACTCTCAAATAGCTTAAGAACTTTAATTTCAACAAGCTTTAAGTGCTTTTTTTTTAGGAAATATAATTTAAATAAATTAATATTTCAAGAGCTATTTCTATCAGAAAAAGTGAAGTAACTCTGAAGTCACGCCCAAAGTTCAACATTAACCGGTTTCAAGTCGTAAAAACCAAAAAAAGAACATAATCCTAAGCGTCCTCACCCCTCCTTGTCCGACGTGATCTTCTTCATGAACTCCTGGACCTCTGGCTTGGTGCTGTGGTCGCCGAAGTACCGCTGGAAGTCCTCGATGGTCTTGTGGTGTGTGAGCACGTTGCCGGTGCCGCCGGCGATCTGCTGCATGTAGTTGCGCGCGCGCATGATCACTTCGGAGAGTTGCAACTGGAATTGATATAAAAGTATTACTAAAAGTGACAACAGACGAACATCAGATTCTAAGTTCGATTTCAGTAACATACATAAATATTGGACATAGAAAAAAACTACGAACACCTTTGAGAATTTTTGTTTAAAGAACTTTAAGGTGTGCAAGTGCACGATGTTTAAGAAAGTGGCAATAAATTTGAAATACACACTTGGAATTCGAACCTCGGACTCCCATATTCAGAGGTCGTGTTTCTAATACGGTAAATAACTGCTTATAATCTAGCATTTTTTATAACAATCGCAGATTTCATTTCAACGTTTTATTAAAAAGAAAATATTAAAGTTACAACATACCAACAACTGTGGTCGTCCGAGGGCGGTCAGCTTGATCGCCATTAAACCGGTACTTTTGGTGATGGCTGTAATAAATACGAACACCCTGTAATTTCTTGCTTGCATATCTTGTTATGAAAAGTTTTCTTAAAGAAAAAAGCAACAAATCACGGATTGTAAGAATGGGATCCAAAAGGAAATGTACCACCGCAAGACCTATTTTTAACGTAAGAAGTCTAGAATGTCGCGTTTCGGTGGAAGGGTGTGGTTGCCGGATCATTTTCATACAATATGATATTAGTCCTCTGATTAGCAACGCATCTGTGATTTACTTCAAATAACATCCCATGTTTTATATGAAGCTGCTTTCAGGTGCACTTATAGATTTTCTTATAGGTGTGACCTTCAAGTCACACACACTAGTATCCGACCGAAACTTCAGCTTCGTCCAAAAATACGACCTTCCACAAAACCTTCGTCTTCGGCCAAAAATTCGACCCATTTTCCTAACTAGCGAAAAAATTTAACAAATTAACGAATGCAGTACAACGCGATTGGGACGTGTATGTAATAGTTACTTTTCCAGTTGTGTAAATTCACGTTATTTCGAAATGTTATCATTTTGACAAGTTGCAAAGTAATTAACTGCAGAAGTTGTTCATACATAATCTACATACCTAAACATTAACATACGAAAGTTTTTCGAAGTGGTTGTATTTACTTTTGGACAATTTGAAACTTGTAACTTATGATTCTTAAACATTCGGCTTCGACCGAAAGTTGTAACGTTTGCCGAATGATCGGCCAAAAATCGATCATCTGGCTACACGTAGGTATCACACACATACTTCAAATGACATACAACAACATACAAGCACATTGTACCACCTAGCATTTAACGCTCAGCGTAGACTAATTCTTCGCGCATCTTAACCTAAATTAACCGACTATTAAGCGACAGATGCAGCGAATCAAGGGATCTAATCGTGAAAGTGAATTGGCACGCTCGTATCTCGCGCGGACAATAATTTATAGCTTGTCTTATGAACAGGGACACCGGTAGCACTTCGTCCAACAGTCATTTGTATCATGTTAATACATTTAATAAGGCATATAGACTCCTAATACATTTCATGATGGTGGAAGAAATATCATTACACGCACGCTTTCTACACGCTTTCTACACACATAGCCCCACACGAGGATTTTCTCCTGTGTCGTGGGTACCATGGTTACACAAACACGAATACAGAAAAAACCCAGACCCAGAACATAAAACTAAACTCATCATTCATATTTCTGTCTGGCCGGGAATCGAACCCGGGACCCACTGCGCGACAGACCGGTATGGTGACCGCTCGGCCACGCGGGTCGTCATTCTATCTTTTCCCAATACTAACCAGCAACGGCATCAATGCTCTTCAAGAAGGCCTCCATGTTCTTCTCACAGGAGGCCTCGTTGAGGTAGAAGTAGGTACGCGCGCTGGTCACCTTGTACCGGCGATCGGCGAAGCGCTGCTCCACATGGTACTGCTTGAGCTGGCCCTCCTCTTGCGTGTCGCCGCACTGCGAGATCGACGCGCTGCAAGCGGAAGTCACCTTTTAGATGTCAGTTGATGATTTGTTTTTAATTTTCCGTCAAGGACGCAAATGATAATTGAGGCTTTAGAGCCATTTGAAATATATTTTTGTTAACGAGTGATTTTTTAAACAGCATCAATCTATTAGTCAAGTAGAATGGCAGTATTCTCTATATTTGACAACGTCACAACGTCAGTGGCGGACTAAATCCATCAAGGACCCGGGCCGGCAAAGGTGAATATGGCCAAAGACGACAGGCAGCTATACGAGGCCCCCAGCCAAAGGGCCGACATAAGGGGATTATTAAGTAGGTAGATACAAAGCAATTTAAAGGTCCCCTAGGTCAAAAAGCCCGGTGCAAGCCAATCTCACCACTTAATCCGCCATTGATCTTCGAAGTTGTAATATTTTTACAAGATTTGCTATCTTTAAATAAAATCAAATGTAAGTATCAATAAATCTATCACTATTTTCCATTCCTTACCACTAACGATTTTTAAACCCCATTCGACAAGTTTATGCGAAGTTTTCATTTTGTGTACTTCAAATATTTAACACCTGGCCAAAGAAGACTGGTATTGAATATGTGGACGCAAGACTTATATATAGAAAGGTTCGTTGCATATATTCGTTCATGTAGTTCAGACCTGGTACCAATCCACATCAGGTCAACTTATCTCCCATATAGATTAAAGACACTAAACTAATCCATAGCAAAAAAACTATCAGGGTTACACAAAATGCATTTGAAATATTTTAACAACCGAAAATAAAAAAGGCGACGTGCCCGAAAATCTATAAAAAGAATGTTCTATTTGAATTTCGCGCACGTTACCTTGAATACTTTTATTTTCGGAAAAATAGACACTAGAAATTTAGGTCGCCGTGTACTATTTAGTCTGTGCTCGGCCCAGATTTGAGGTAGGTACCCTTTTTTTAGTTTGTGAACGTATTACGTAATTTAAAAGTCCTAATTGGCGCAAACCTACCTAAATATCTACGCTATTATTTATTTTCTCCCTGTTTTTTCGTAGGTCGAAGGCAGCTTCGACCTACGAAAAAATATCCAAAGCCAAAACAGAGGAAAAAAACAACGTACGAAAAATAGTTTAATTTTTATTTGATATTATTGATGTGTGCACGTGTTGATGCTGACATGTACACATCGATAAAATCAATAATAAATATTTAACAGTTACAGAAAATTATACGTATTTATTGATTACTTATGAAAGACATTTATTTTAGACGTAACAAAATCTATGTATCAATGTTTTTTATATTGTTTTACGTCCTTGGCTTCTTGCCTTTCAGTCCAACTATGTTAACTTTCATTAGAAAAGAATAATTGTTCTTCAGATTATGAACGTATAATCCTATCAGTCAAAATCCAGCAAATATTTTAAATATATATTTATAAAAATACGGCTCATTTGACGTGAATTGTTGTACCTTGTACCAGTTTTAAAGGTTAGTAACCTCAGTTATTTATGTTTAGCGCGGTTAAAAAACTGCGTAAACTGCCAAAAGCTCTACGCATCGACATATTTTGCCATCACGTGAGTTTAAAAATATGCGTACATTCGGTATTCGCGCCAAAAATCAACGCATGACATGACTGACTAACACGTGTCATGTATTTACGTCATAGTGACAAATTATCTTGATCTAAGAATAAAAACAAATCACCGTAACAATTGCATAACAATGCCGTACGTAGTTATCTTATCGTTAGAGAATTTACGCGCGAAAATAGTATTATACTGCCTAGAGGGCGCTACTGACGTTCACGTTCACAGATAAAAGTCATGACAACAGTATAAACTAAAAAAACACTAGTTATGACAAAAATAATACAGACATTAAAAAAACTACCATAAAGAAAATATCACGTCTAAAAAACTAAACTCTCATCTAAGGAAATAGAAAATCTATTCTTAAGAAAACTACGTACTAAAAATATAATCAATATGTGATTTTCGTGTAGAAACTAATAAATGAAAAGGTACTAATTAAGTGTGAAAAAAATATTGAAAGTAATGGCCACTACTGAAATAAAATAAAAGAACGAAAAAAATAAAACCCGGCAAAGGCCAATTCTTGTAAGTTTCTCGGACCGCTTTTAAGCATTTCAGCCAATCGCAAGCTTGTCACACTGCTTCTGAAATAAGTCAGAAAATAGTTTTGTATATCTGTCTACTTTATAAATCTAAATTGTATCTTTTTTAAATAAAAAATACAAAAATATTACCAGAAAATTCTTGACGTGAATACATAAAAAACTTAAAATGCTTTTCTATTTTCTTTGGTCTTATTTGGTCTTGGAACTTTTATACGTATCGAAGTATCGATTATATAAACATAGCATCCTAAAAATACTTAGGAATACAATTCATAAACCGAATCATGGCATTACATATTTAATTGATAAACTACATGACGCCGGTTCCGGCCAAATTGCAAATGAAATTTGTAAATCGACAAAATTGTTTCTGATAAAATTGTATGAAATAGTCAAATTACTTTTCAAACGTGTCAAAAAACTCGTCTCTGTATTCTGTCAATATTCTGTCAATTTCATTGATTTTTTCTTCATATCCCACGCTTATTACACGCTTTAACTATTTTACATGCCTACACGCGAGACATTATTAGAAAAACGAAGGCTACGACAAAATTAACACAAACACAAAAGAGCCGGCGCCGTGTGCACACACAAAGCTGTCTAAATCACGATCCCATTGTATTGTACATCAACGTTGGCAACACATAAACAATGGGAAAATTGTTCGAAGGCCGAGCTGATAGCCCCATAACTATCACTGTCCAACATACCGCAAACGATATAGCCTTCTCGTTCGTAAATCTGTTTGATAATAGAAAACGAAATGAAGCGTAATCCACTTTGTTTTATGTGACCTTGGTACTAATACAAATCCGTTGAAAGCGTGTGTATGCAAAAAGCATGTGCAGAACACGCGTTTGACGAGAAATGAGAACGTAGGTACATTGTTCCATACTACAAATACCTACGACATCATCGGTAATATTATTATTATGAAGACACTAAAGTAATAATTCACACTATTTGATTTTAAGGAATACCTAAAAAAACCAAAACTTGTTTGGAACAAATAATACGGAAGTTTCCGTTTTGATTATCTGCTGAAATAGAAAAAAAATGATTTAAATTAAAGAACCCAAATGATAAAAATATTCATATATTTTCTCATTCAAATGCGAGTCAAATGGCTTCATCCATTTTAAAGCAGCTTATCAAAGCAAATATTAGAGTTTACGGGAATACTGAGACAATAAAGTAGGTACTTAAATACAAAAGTATTATCTTCCTTACATATGTCATTTATAAAATAATGTTTAAATTAAAATTGGTAAAATATGTATATATTGTCCCTATAACTCACTAGTTAAGACACGCTATGTTACTCATGCTTATAAACCGTGTCCATAAGACTTTTCTCACTCTCACTTTCTCCTCCCACTCACCCCACTCTCCCTACGCAAAGAATCCTGTTTCCATTTTTATTGACTTCAAAATGTTCAAGTTAGTTCACCAGTTTGAGTTTACTGTTTAATAAATTACCAGCTGAAATATCCATGCTTCGTTTTTTATTTAAAATGGAGATATTACAGTCCGAAACCTCAGGGTGTAGTATTGTCACTAGAATACTCGCCATTTTTAAATAGTGCTAAATATAGAAATAAAAAGTAAAAGCCTATAAGTCTAAGCCTAAAGCCTATAAGTTGACCAGGTAAATAAACTACCTTCATGAAAACTTTCGTGTAAATCGGACGAGTGGTTCTCGTGTGATTGAGTCACAAACAAACACACACCATCTCATGTTTATGTATTAGCAAGATTTTGAATCCGACGAATACTTCCAGAGATTATCGCGTTTAAACAAAGAAAAGTTAAAAAAAAACACACACACACGCTTTCTACACTCATAGCCCCACAGTAGGATCTTCTCCTGTGTCGTGGGTGCTACACACGTGGACACACAAAGCCGAATAAACAAACAGCCAGACCCAGAACAGAAACCTAATCATTCACATCTCTGTCAGACCGGTATGGTGACCGCTCCGCCATGCGGGTCGTATTTTGAGAATAATGTGTAGGTAATTTATAAAAGATTTAGGTATAGACTATAAGTTCAAAACAATTTAACACGTGTTTGGAGAACTACATCGTGTTAAAGACCTTGCAAAAAGCTTACATGCAAATATATGTGACAAACGTAATGTGAAGATTTCTTCGGAATCGAAATAAATTTTACATAAACAATGATTGATTGGAAATAAATTATTTCTTGAATAGACAATAAATTGTAACCTACTTGTCAAACTCTTGCATACTGGCCATTGTGTTTTGAATATTACGTTGTGGATTGTTCCTAATACTTCTTATATTGTATATCTCATGTTATCTTTACATATTAAAAACCGGCCAAGTACCGGCCAAGTACCAACGGCAAAAATCATTTGTTGCAAATTTGTTGTATGGGAGTCTCATTATTTATTTTTATTATGCTGTTCTTAGTTGTTCTTAGTATTTGTTATGGCGGCAACGGAAATACATTATCTGTGAACACTTCAACTGTCTAGCTATCACAGTTCATGAGATACAGCCTGGTGACGGACAGACGGACAGACGGACAGCGGTGTCTTAGTAATAGGGTTCCGTTATTACGCTTTGAGTACGGAACCTTAAAAATAAAATCTCCACAAGTCAGTACCTCGCACATATTTTAAATATTTGGAGGGCTGAAAATATGCAATAATAGACTTTTCAATAATGTTTCCAACTTTTGTCCGTATGTTAGTAATAACTTTTGAAAGATTTCAATGAATTAAACACTAAATTTGGAATCAAGGTTCGGTATATTATTTTATAAACGACTTTATAAATGACTATACTCATTATTTTTAGACTAACAAACTGCCTTTTTACCCGGCTGCGTCATTTCCAAATGTATATCGCGCACAGACACGCGTAAATTACTGTTTTATTATATGTATGGATGAACGCATGGATAATCCGAAGCCATTTTCGAAATAAATAATACAATTTTTGACATATCACGTCATTCAAAGTCCTTATTACTATATGCACCTACACAGCTCATAAATTATAACAACTCGTACCCACTTCAGAACAGTACCTATTCGTTTTACAGCAAGTAATAAATACGGTAATAAAACAAACTTAATGGTCACGCCAAAATGATTTAAGACGTGCGACGAAAGTTCTCTAGAAAGATCTGTAGGTCACTAAATAATTCATTATTGTCTCACTGACTAAGCCACGATTCTGGCAAGAGAGGAAGACTCATCTTAAACCCATTACCGTTCACCTGCTGGGCATGGATCCTCTCTCAAAGTGATAGGTTACCATCTACCATGTTGGCCAAGTGCGAATTGATAGCATGACATGAAATGATGGTAGAATTACAGTGAAAAAATTGGTTGTCAGTGAAGTCGGTTTACGAAAGATAATTTTACGTGAAACGGTGATAACGTCATTAAAAAACATTGATGAAAAATTGCATACTTTATATCATTTGTCAATAGCACAATAAGCAACATTGAAGTAAAAATAAGGATATACAGAGATATATATAACATATTGTCATCGGTCCTTGATAATAGTGCAAAGTTTCAACTTAATTCGACGTTTCAAAGCGAGTATAAACCGCGTTCTAAGATTCCGTTACAAACATACATAGATAAAAATAAAGATAAATAAAAAACAATGCCTCGTTAAACTATACAAACGGGCAGTTTAAGACTGAAGACTCTTAAAGTCAAAATATCATACATCAGCTGTTTAAATATGAATTATATGTGGAGTTTATGGAGCGCAAAACACGAGTAATAAAATTAACAAATATTTACCATGATACTAGTACATAAACCTCTTAATAGGAACATATTTTCCATTTCGAAAAGGATAGGAAAATTCTGCTTTCACTAAGAATCCCAAACTGTTATAGATCTGTTAATGGACTTAATTACTGTATAGATAACCCAATGTACCGGTGTTATGTAGTTATTAATTTATTTTTTGCCAATATTTATTTAAAGCCGCGTATTGTAAGTAACAAAATATTAATGACTAAAATAATAATGTCTAGGAAAGGTTTGATGATTTAAAATCACAAAAATTGCGAGAAAACTAGCAATTGAGTGGTTTTAATCTAACATCTTGATACTCCTAAGAGAAATCATCAGCGCAACATAGTATTAAGTATTTATTCGAGGACTCAATTAACAATTTATTGTTTATGCATCTGTGACATTAGTACGAAACTACGAATATATTTTATTTTCTCGAAACGACATTGTTTACGTTTTAGCCATACATTGCAAGGCACATTTGCACGTCTTTGTTCTCGTTCTTGGCCCTACTTTGCAATGTACAATAATGTGCAAACGTAAACAAAAATTGTTTTGAAGAAACGTAATAAACTTGTACTAATGTTTCGTAGAAGAAAGGTTAAGTGATAAATAAGTTAAAACTTAGTGTCTAGTTTAGAACACCAATAACTTTTTATAGAGCTGTACAATTTAATGCTTTATATATTAATAAGTTAAAAAAATGCCGGTTAGCTGATAGCTAATTAGCTGAGCTAAGCTAGATTAGCCGGTTAAGCCGCTAGCAAACCAGCTAAGCTAGTTTAGTTAAACGGGTAAATTAGCTAAGCCTATCGGTTAGCTAGCTAATTATTAAATTTTCGATCCCCGGCCAGACAGATATTTGAATGATAAATGTAGATTTTCTATTCTGTATTCGTATTTGTTTGTTCGTGTCTATGTCTTTATATTTTATAGGCCTATGGGGATACTTACACATCGTCAATTACAATATTTTTTATTACAATACCACCTTATCGAAAGACGACCCCTCGAGGCCCTTAAACATATGAGGGATCCGGAAGGTAAAACATCCCTAACATGCGTGGAGGATGAAATCAACTGAGAATTTGGCAAAAACTTAACACATTTGCTTTTTTCTTTGAAATAATCTGTATATATACATATGTAAGCATACTAGTTTTTCTCCACAGCAAATCTTTGTGTTGAAATTATGTGTGAAATAGTTATATGTATTAATAATATAATATGGGGTGCGTACCTAACTTCTCGCTTCTCGGCCTCCTCCTGCGAGAGATCCTCCTCCACGGAGTAGTCCAGGATTGACTTGACGCCGAACGAGCGCAGCCTGAAAAAAAACGTAGGCGTAGATTTAGTAATACAACTAAAATCAGTTTAAAACACTAAATCAGTCAATGGATATATAATAATTTAATATTAACACACTGCCTGGAAACGTATCAAAATAGTTTTCAGAACGTATCCGTTGTTAGAAATCATAATTAACCATGTACACCAAGACCAACCACCAAGACAACCAAGTCGCCAAGACATAACCAGACTGCTTAAATATTAACTGAAAAGGTTAAAACAAGAAATATACAGCCGGTTAAGGTAGTTCTGGCAGCTTTTTCTATATCATATTTATTATTTTATATATTTGGAATAATTTTACGTATTTCAGAACTTATAGTTATAATAATAACATCAAGAGTATTACAATATATATTCGCCCATTACCTACGATCGCGTCAGAAGTCAATCTAAGTCAAAGGCACTTTTCTTGTCGCACGTATTTACGCTCGCACGCGCGTTTCTCCCACGCGTCGCACTTGCAACCTATCGTTCCGTATTCATGACTGCATGTGCGTCGCGCGTGCGGGCGTAAACGCGCATGATAAGAAAAGCACCCAATAATTTCATTTACAGCTACAGACATAGAATATGCTGTGCCAGGCATACTCGTACTTTTCCACACTTTATTTTAACATTTAAGACCTGTGTCGGCGTGGTAGTATTACTGTACATACACAAACGTTAGCACTATATAGAAGAATATCATTTAGTCTGTCACGACACGCATCTACCACGTTCAATATCTGTAAGTATCAGGGCATAATGCGTACATGGCAGCGTGACTAGTGACAGCTGACAAGACATCCGATAATCCGGACATATCCCAAAATAATGAGCGCATTGTCACGCCACCGCGACCTTGAGCCGTCTCCAAGAATTCTTCCCACCTAACGCTGGCACAAATTACAAAAAAGTTCAAATACATTGAGACCAAAAAACGCTAAGACAACACCTCGTGGAACCTTTGACGACCCGCGTGGCCGAGCGGTCACCATACCGGTCTGACGCGAAGTGGGTCAGGGGTTCAATTCCCGGCCAGACAGAAATATGAATGATGAGTTTAGATTTCTGTTCTGGGTCTGGGTCCTTGTGTATTCGTGTTTACGTGTCCATGGCACCCACGACACAGGAGAAAATCCTAGTGTGGGGCTATGAGTGTAGAAAGCGTGTTTTTTTTTATTTTGTTTTTAAAGAAGGACCAAACGAACATAATATTTCAAATACTTCAACTCATCTAATAATAAGTGGTCACAGTCGCCCACGGACGGCTAGGATCAGCCCCAAGTAGAATTAAAATCTTATCTGATATTAGACACAATTGTTACTTGCTGAAGACTAACCTGGTATGCCTCGTAAAGTATAATTTCCTTACCACACCTTTCGAACGCTTGAAGGTACGTTGAAGGAAAACATCGTGAGGAAATCTACACACCTGAGAGTTCTTTAAAAAAGTTCTCAAAGGTGTGTGAAGTCTACCAATTCGCATTTGGCTAGCGCGGTGGGCTATGGCCACTTTCTCAATCTAAGAGAAGACCCGTGCCCAGCTGTGGGACGATAATGGGTTGACGACGATGTCATTCAAGTTTAAACTGCACCTATGTGACTGAGCAAAATATTAGACCTCGCGAATGTGACCTTTTTCTGTATTAAATTTGAACCACTTAGCAACGCTCGCTTTATATATAACTAAATGTTTCTTACTCGGGCAAACTAACCCCAAACATTATAATTTGTGTAGTATCTAAAGCAGTGTTTCCCTAACTTTTTAGGTCATGCTCCACCTTAACATTTCTAAATAATCTAATCTTTTTATCCCCCCATGCTCGAAAAACATTAGGTTTTACATTACAATCCAAAGCGAAAGTGATAAAGTCGTGTTGAATATATTTTTACATTGCCCCCCTTAACTATCAAATTAGCCCCTGTGGGGCGTGGACCTCATCTTGAGAAACACAAATCTATAGTCATTATTCATAACTCGTGTAGTCTATCTTTTTATTCTCAATTAACACACAGATATCCACATATTTACTAACATTTAGGTATGAACGACTATTCCAAACAGCAGATTTACATATTTATTTTTATTGCAAATTTTGTAAATTTTCCATCGTAAATGCTCACGATTTACGCTCGCCGTATCACGTACAAACAGTACGGGATCTTACTAATCGTGAGATCTAGAATGTTTATTTGGAAAATTACTAGTTACCATAAACCAGTTACCCGTCGCGGTAGTCGAGATTAGACCGTTATTAAGCCCAAATTAACACTACAATAGATATTTATTGAAGTGTAACATGACTAATTCTTAATATCATAGGATTATATTTTATTTTAATACATACATAATTAATAAATAGTAGTTTATCTACCATAAACCTTACATATTTATTGATGTGAAACATATATAAACGTCAAAGTTTCCCAAACAATTTTTTGTCATAGACCACTTTAAAAAACATCTGCTTTCGGTGGACCCCGTTTTTTGACCCCCCTTGAATCCATTCGTGATTGAATCCGTACACCACCTGATTATTGGCGTGGCGATAATTGCCTTAATTTATTTTAGCGCCATCTGTTACGCATTCTCGGAACTATTAAGTATCTGACAAAACAAAGCGGTTGCGATGTTAGTTCGACTTAGTGCAGGGTACTGTTTATAGATGGCGTTATTTTCTTTATCATATAGGTAGGTATATTAAATCCCTATCACAATCTTGTCTTTTAGCATATTATTTGCACAAACACGATGTTTCACATTTGCCAGGCGTACCTTGACGGCAATTTTTATTCTTTTATAGTCGGCGCATTTTTTTAAGTATTTGAAACCCCCCACTATAGCAAAAATGGGATTTAATTGACTAAGCTGCATTTAAAAGCAATAAGGCGTTTATAAAAAGATATCTGACATAACTGACACACATAATGTGTTATGCATTGTCAGAAATGTAATCCATTAAACTTTTATTTTGGTTCATTTAATACAATATTTAACATTTGTTATACATAAATATTATATTTCTGCACTCTTTGCCTGCATTAACTTTAACTAAGTATTCCAGCTCTCAAACTCCTCGCATGTTTTGTGAAAATGGAGGAAAATACTTTTTCCCAAAAAATGCGAAAAAATACAATTTTCACAAAAAGTAGTAACTTTACCTAAGATTCAAAGAATATTCCAAAATAAATATTTTATGTGAAACAAAAATAGCATCCAACACGAACAAAGAATGAATATACAATTTTAAATTACCGCTCATAGACAAAAACAAAATGAACAATATTACATTGTTATCTTAATTACTAACCATGAACGAGGTAGTAAAATGTAATTGAGCACTAGGTATAAAGCAGTTTTCGCGATAAAGGAATAAACTTTTTTTATATAAATATGAAGTAACAAACGAGCAAACAGCCCACCTAATGGTAAGTGGTTACTGCCGCCCATAGACATATTTAAGCAACTTCATATAGAACAGGGGTTCCATCTGAAGTCGACCACAGATGCGTTGCTACTCCCGAGGACTGAGATGGTCGCCTCATATATAAGTGAGCCGGCATCCACACCCTTCCACCGAAACGCAAGAACACTTCACGCTAGAAATAGGTGTGGTGGTGGTACTTCCCCGGTCGAACTACATTGGTTCTACCACCTGGAGACTCCTGCTTATTTGCTCATAAATCGACATTGTTTGGGCAAATTTGGTTTTGTATGACATCTAAATTCAATTGTGCTATCTTTTAGTTCATATTTTATACTTATAGGCACTGGCGGATCCAAGGGTGGAGAGGTGGAGCCAGGGGGCTAACAGCCTCACTACCCAATCATAATAATTAAGTCCATCCATCATATTCAAGGGGGCGATTAAATTTCATAATACACAGACAACACCTTCCTTATTGGAAGACCTTTTTTTCGCTATTAACAATATACGATTGGCTAAGCCGTATTCTCTCCAAACGAACATCCTAGTCTCGATAGTACCTAGAAGAAAAGACTATAAATATTCTTTGGCTTTTTCTTGAAGGTTGAAGTACCCGAATCTATAAGCCTATTCGCCCAATCTCCCTGAATTCATCTGATGATATGAAATGGAATACAACGAAAGGTCTTTAGTTTGCATAGGCCTAAGGGCTACGGGGTTACAAATTGTCAGTTACAATATTTTTTCTTACGCCACCACCGGATCGAAACACGACCTCAACTGAGAAGACCTGACAAGAAACTCAGCGAGGTTGTCTTTTTTGTTTGCATAATAATTTTCTTTTATTCTAACAATTAGTTTACACAGCGATAACAATATGTTATTATTGCCCATTGACAATTCTAATACCTCTAGTTAAAAAACTGGTACCTTTCAATCGTAGGCCGGATCTTGTTCTGATCTTCGCCAGCCACAAACTGCCCGTAGAAGGTGGCCTTCATGATAGCTTCGAAGAGACGCTGACCCACCACTTGGCGGAGCCTCTTCATCAACTGGAACAAAACACTTCAGGTTCAAAACTTTAAACTAAATAGACAAAGTTACACGCGAGAGGATAAAAGAATCAATCTTTGTAATTGAAAGAAAAATTGCAATGTATGAAATTACAATGTATAAAAAGAAAGAAAGAAAAATAGACAAGTAAGATTTAACACGAAAGGAAAATATGCTTGAAAATATCCTAATAATCTTTTTTTATCAGATTGAAGTAGCAAACGAGAATGCAGTCAACGTAATGGTGAGTGGCCACTGAAACACTTGAACATTTCTAAGGAACTTCATACAAAATAGGGGTTATATCTAAAGACAATCACAGATGCGTTGGCACTTCCGAGAACTAAGATGGTCGCCTCATATGAAAGCTAGCCGGCAACCACCCCCTGCCACCGAAAGGCAGGAACTGCTTCACACTAGAAATAAGTGTGACGGTGGTACCTCCCCGGTCGAACTACACCTAGATCTACCACCTTGTGAATCACCGTTAATTGAAATATATTTGCTAAAACTTATACAAAAAAGGAAATTAGATAAACATGTTAGTTTAACACGTGCTAGAATCATAATATGATTTAATTAATTAATTAAATCAATGATGATTGGCGCATATTATGCGCCAATCATCATTGATTTAAAAAAATGTTTCAATTAAATGTAAGAAATAAAAACGTGTGCCTGAAGACTAAGTAGGAATACCCCGAATAAATATTACTTCTTTCTTGTCATCGTCAATTGAAATACTCGTAATATTATAATCATAAATATGATAATTAACCAATTGAATAAACGACTGGCAACTAGATTGAGTATAAATTAATGACATTACACTACAAACTAATTCAAACCGGCAAAGCGAGAACCACGTGTCACATTAGCGTACAGTTTATTGAATCGTCGGAAGTGTTCATTGAATTAGATTAGCTAAATGAGTTCAACGCTGCAATCAGTTTTCTAACCACCATAAGGCTCGATATGTGGGGGCACGGCAGTGCCCCCGCCAAGTTGAGCAAAAAAGCGGCACGGCCGTTATAATAAACTTACTTCTCTACTAATATTACGAATGTGAATGTATGTTTGTATGTTACGCTTTCACACCTAAACTACTCCACCGATTTTCATGAAACATTGTCGACAGATTTTTACAGGCAATACCTGTAATAATAAACATAAAGCCTTCAAATTAATATCTTATTGACTATAGCTTCAACTGATTTACTAGGGTTCCGTACCCAAAGGGTAAAACGGGACCCTATTACTAAGACTGTCTGTCCGTATGTCCGTCTCCAGGCTGTATCTCATAAACCGTGATAGCTAGAAAGCTAAAATTTTCACAAATGATGTATTTCCGTTACCGCTATAACAACAAATACTAAAAATTAAAAATACATATTTATTAAGGTGGGTCCCCATACAATAAAAGTGTTTT
>DWNE01003938.1:0-15899 GCA_018249875.1 Cecropterus toxeus
TCTGGGTGTTTATGTATTCGTCTTTGTGTGTCCATGGTACCCACGACACAGGAGAAAATCCTAGTGTGGGGCTATGAGTGTAGAAATCGTTTTTTTTTCTTTTCATACTAATAATACAAAGGCGATTTTTGTGAGAATGTATGTTCAGGTAAAAACAACTCATCCGATTTGGCTGAAATTTTGCACATATAAAGTTATGACCTAGATTTCACATAGTATACTCTTTATCGTGGTAAGTGACTAATAAAGCAGGCAGAGCCGCGATTCAAATCTAGTTACATAATGTCTATTGTAACGTCTTATGGGTTATATAAAAAATATAACCAATAATACGTTACAATAACCACTACGAGTGGGTTATTGAATCAACGAGTGAGTTGCGCAATTGCATCTTTGATTGCATAATATACCCATATATGCATGATTGCATGGCATGCTCACATGCTTGCATGACGCATAAATGCGATTATTCATGGTCATCTAGTGTATCTGTTTATAGTTTCATGCCATTGTTGCCTCCAGACCAATTAATGTTAAATAGACTAGACAGGTATGAATATAAATATAATTTATAGGTCTGATGTAGATAGGTGGCATGTGTGGTAGCATGGCGTCTTAACATCTGAAGACACGGTGAGGGTAAATGCTCGCCGGGAAAGAGCCCGGAAGTTGGCATCGCGCTCAAAGGGCTCCGATGGTGTTCCGTTGGAGATCCCGGAGTTCTCCACACAGCGGTAAGGACGGCCACCCGGCCACATAACCCGGAGTTGCTCCCACAGCGTCGGGTACCGTTTGAAGGTTTTCCCCCAACAAAAAAAAAGGTCTGATGTTCAAAACCATGTTCAAAATATTTCTGTCTAACTGCATTTCACCAGATTAGGGTACAGGCCATAGTCCACCACGCTGTACAAGTTCAAATTGTTAGATTTCGTTCACTATTTATAGCTTATTCTAAAGGGCTCTCATCTGTTCCATTTTCTTTTGTTTTTCTTCAACCTTTAGCATATAATTTCATAAACGCATATCTTTGAAAATAGAGGGCTGAGGATTCGAACCCTGAACCTTTAGCATGAGCTGAATCAAAAACCATTCCAAACCTCTGACAGTTGCGTAATTTTCATTTGGGTGGGTGTGGGTTTGGTGGGTGGATTGTCGATAAAGATTCTGTCTTTTAAATTAGCTTAGGTCCTATTTCTAAAATTAGCCTCCTATTTCTGATATTTGACGTTCTCGTAATGGTGACAAATGGATCTAAGTACCTGTATTTAGGTTTTGGCTGATCCCTAACGTAAATAAAAGTACTTAGGTCTACAGGTAGGTCCATCCTCCCTGGAGGGATGGTTGAGCCCGAAAGATTAGTTACGGCATTTGGTTCAATTGGGCTACCATACTTAGGATTCAAACAAGACATATTTAATAAAAAACTTATAAAGAATGTTAACTACGTACTTCCTATGGATGTTCCTATTCCTTTCCAACTTTAAAGAAATCCAAAACATTTGGAATACAAACTATGAGTAAATTGGAGCGAAACAAGTGTCTGGTGTCGCGGCGATAAACCGCATCGCTGTGGCGATAAAACTGATTTATGTATCGCGATATTCGTCGCGCGCACTTACAACGTCAACACATTTACTTAAATATCTAAGATCTGTGTACTAAATAGAAATGGAAAAACCAACATAATAAACATACAGTTGAACGTAGAACCACCTGCTTTTCGTAGTCAGTTAAAAAGTACAGTTTTGTGATGTTTGTGTACTTTTAGGGTTCCGTACCCAATAGCTAAGAACGGAACCCTATTAATAAACTCCGCTGTCCGTATGTCATCTGTCATCTGTCTGTCACTGGACTGTATCTCATGAACTGACTGAATGTCTATTGCCGCTATAAAACAGATACTAAAAACAGAATAAAACAAATATTTAAGGGAGGCTCCCATACAACAAACGCGTTTTTTGCTGTTTTTATAGATAATGGCACGGAACTCTTCGTGCGCAACCCGACTCGCATTTGGCCGGTTGTTATTAGCATAGATTGAATGGTCTATGAAAGTTGTTACTACCACACCGCCCTCCCTTCCACATATGTGTGGAAGCCTAAAATGTACTGTAATGTAATGGAATATACGGATGTAGTTTATGATGTCTATATGATGAAGTGGCGATTCATTTAGAAGTCGTTTAAGTATGTATTAGGCGACTTAGTGCTCGTGAGTAGCAACGCATCTATGATCCACTTCGGATAAAATCCCTGTTCTATATAAAGTTGCTTACACATATCCATACGCGTATAGTAACTACTTACCATTAGATGGACTGTATTCTCGTTTGCTATTTCTATCTGAAAAAAATACATTTTGTTTGGATTAACTAAATTGTGTATGCAAATTAGTACTTATATCTTTGTATTCAGAGTCTCATCCATTATATACGAATACGTATCTATATGTACATTGTTTGGTGGATAACATCAAAAACAATAAGAATAAAACAATTATATTTTACAGAACTAAAGACATCTTTTTACAAGGAAGCGCTGAAAGAAAGATAGACTCGTGTACTTCCGTCAGTTAAAGATAAGATAAGATAGATAAAAAATAAAGGAGAAATAGGGAACGTCGGTGTCGCTGAGAGCTTCCCGAAGCGAGCGGTTGATGCGCCGTGAAATGGAATGCCTAAGGCCTTGGAGCCTTGTTATAGCTTGGCCACATTTTACTGTACAATACAAATAGATTACCTTTTGCCCGACTGCGTTGTATGTATGTATGTATGTATGTATGTCCATTTCTTTGTCACGCGCTACAGCCAAAGCGGCGTGACGGATTGTGACGTATAACATATCATTAGAATTGTCTCAGTTTTCAGAGATAGGCTACATAACTCAAAATAAAGGCGTCTATAAATAGGGGGAAAAAAGGGAAGACTTATTTATTATTGCGACAATATGGGTATCAAAATGAAAGCTAGTAAATAGACCATTATTAAAATATATTATAGTACTTTTATTTGACCATTCTGTAGAAAACTCATATACAACGTGAAATTATATATACTTATCATTATGAACAATTAAATAGTTTTAAGCAGTCGGATTTCTTATTTTATTATTTTTAACAATGTCACTAGTTTTTAGGATGTCAAGTAAATAATGTAATGCTCAAATGGTTATATCCATAAAATATAGATATCTAATATGATTACAGATAGATTACAAGCGTTTGGAGGGTTGGTTAGGAATCGAATCCAGATTCTAGTACAAGTCGTATTTTTCGTTACTTAATTAATTAGTTAATATTAATATAATGCTACTACTTATTTCTCTAGCTGTGATAGCGCACCCAAAAGTCTACTACATGGTAAGTCGGACGGGCGGAAAAACCGACGAAGGCCAAAACTCAGTTGACTGGATGGAGTCGTGCAAGACCTCAAAACTCTACGCGTGACAAGATCAAGGGAGAAAGCCTAGAATAGATCGGACTGGAAGGACATTCTGGACCAGGCCACGAACTACCCACGGCTGTAGCGCCTTAGGTGATGATGATCAGTGATAGCAATAATTAAAACTCGACCTTTCAAACGGGGAAACAAGGTTCGAATCCCGGGTTAGCTTAAAATTCATTTGCCAGATTCAAACTCGCACGTACTATTTTCTTGTTATTTCGTGTTGTTTGTCTGTAAATAACCTTGTAAAAATAACGTATACCTTTATGTGGCAACACCTTTATATACAAATTCAGTCTAAACCGAACATTAACCATTACAGGATATAAATAGACACTATTCTCTGCGGTGTAAATAAAAATTTTTGAACGGGTATTTATTTTGTAATGTTATTTATATTAAATCCTTTGAACTTGGACAAACGTGTTATTAGGAATTTGGTGACCCAAATTAAACTGTATTATATCGAGTTATACTAACTTTATAGATTTGCTTTGATTGGCTTTTAAAAAGAGAATGTTACCTACACATTAGATTATAAATATGTTAATGATTTTATTCTTCAAATTAAATTAGTCTTGGTTTGATGCGATTTCAACGCTCATGTGAACAAGCTGATAGACAGATTTAAATTAAAATTAAAAAAATATACTTATTAATTTATAATATTGCTTAATTTCCGTGCCCCAAACTTTAGATTAAGGCCACTTTTGGGAATCCTCATGTTATTTTATCCTTTATTTAGGTTACAATAACAGGAAGTGTGTGATAGAATATATTTCCTTTAAACAAATATATTTTTTTCCTAATAACAAAATCAGTATTGAAATTGTTTTTGTTTATCTCGTTAAAGTAGCATGCCGTCTACGTCATAGTATTTGGTTACTGCCGCCCATGGACATCTGTAACCAACATCAAATAAGACAGGGGACCTGAAGTTGATCACAGATGCGTTGCTACCCTTAAGAACTAAGATAGTCGCCTCATATATAAGTGAGGCAACCACACGCTTCTACCGAAACATAAGAACAGCTTCACGCTATAAATAGATCCTGTGGTACCTCCTCGGTCGAACAGTAGTTGAAGGTTATCCATTTAATATTTTACTATATAACCTCGTTACGTATTTTTGCACCGGGAGTTAATATTGTTTCTGTTGCATTGTTAGTCGCATGCTGTTTGTACCTATAAGTGAAGTAACACTTACCAATATTTTTATGTTAGTGTATATTGTATGTATAGTGTTTACTTCGTTGGTGCAATTAAATAAATAAATAATTGTGGATAATATTTGAAGTGAAAACTTCTTATGCGTTGAGAAATTTTTGGGTGAACAACAATCATGAACCTCGCGTCATCGCCACCGAAAGCTATATGTATAGTATTGATATACCTCCTTGCATTATTAGATACACTATATGTCATACAAAGAATATATTTTTTCAGGTACACACTTTTGTGGCATTTTCTTCTTGTTAGAGTATTTTAATGTGCAGCATCTTTCTAACATGTTCACGACTCTAGGGATGACGAATTATGGAAACATATTCGTGTATCCTTACTCAAAAGAATTCATATTTAAGGATGTAAATTGAGTTGACAGCAAAGGTATTCAATTCATTCCTTTGCGATATGAATAATTCGCGATTCGTCTACCCGGAGGGCGTTCGTTGAATACCACGGATACAAACGAAATCATGAGAGGTTTTCTCCAAAAGTAAAGTAAAGGATGAGTTCCTTTCTCAATCACACGGAATAAATATTATTCACAATGCGAATATTTTATTATGTTGAATTTCATCTTCACGCAGAGATAATGTCGTTTTGGATTTGTATTGGTTTGGTCTCAAAGACCTATTTATTGACCTCGCTTTCGATATTCACTTCTTACTTTTATTTATTATTGTTTTCTTAAGAAATTTGAGTAAAATCTAGTACAGGATTGGCAAGTAGTTCTAACAAGTGTTTGGATATTGCTGAAAAGCTCAAAAAATCCACGTATAGTACCGACTCGAGGCAACTTTAAAAATGGAGCGAAATTCATTTTGGCTCCTTCTTGAGATCAAGATAATTTTTACATTTGTACCTCTGCAATTTGACGATCAAAAAAGGCCGTCAAAATATTCTGCTGCGCCCTAAATGTTTCGTGCTGCCGCTGGGAGCAGCCATTCCCTGTAAGATGTTATTCTATAGCCAAAGGTTCAAAATTCGATTTACCTGTCGCGGTCTGCCTGTGCTCTGCGACCGATCTAGTAAAATAATAACTTCAAGTACTAAATGTTTCTCATTGTGTTTACTCTTTAAACTACTTCAGATTGTAGATGAATTACTAAAAGGTACAATAACTTTTCCCAGTATCAACGATCGACCTCAAGCGGTTACGCGGTCTTTCGTGGAAATGATGAAGCGAATCTTACTAATATTATATATGCGTAAGTTTCTGATGATGTGCTTGTTACATTTTCTGAAAGAAATACTTTTGGTCGGATTTCGCTGAAATTTGGCACACTGATAGTTTATGTCCTAGATAAAGCATAGGATAATCATTACCACAGTAAATTTGACGGAAGCGAGCGTAGCTGCTGGAATAATCTAGTACTTCATTGTACTATTTATTTAATTAGGGGTGAGCTGTATATACCTCAGTGCTTTAGCTGATCGTGCTGAACGTTCTTGATGGCTACTTACGCTCTTCTTGATTAAAGAGTCTCCTTTAAATAAAGCGATGACACTGTTAAACGGATCAGTGGCTAGGAATCAAACAATTGATGTTTTTTGGACGCCAAGAGCTCTTCTTCGCAGGACGGCATGTGATTATTTAGCGTAGCTGGACAAACGAATTAGATGAATTCTGTTACATTTGCCTAATCTAAATAAATAATAGTAATAATACCTAAATAAATAAATGCTTCATTATTATTCTGAGCAGAAATGAACACGCTTGTATCACTTCTATTTCAAAAAGGATATCGTGCATGACATTATTATCTCTATCAAGTTGCCTTGTAGCTTTGCTGGGATGTTAATCCTTAAATTAGTACCTAGTCACGATACATAAAAGATTTGCACTTTCGAAAGTTTACATTATTCACAATGTTCGTGGGCGAATGTAATGAGTCATCGAAGTGGTCATGTATGTTGTTAAGTATTGAGTTTAACAAAATTCAATTACCGCATCCGTATTGACCCCGTTTTGCAGAACAAAGAATTGCTTTCCACTTATAGCGTTTATCCATTAAGTTTCATTATGTTGTTGAATCAAAATTTTACTCTTTGTTGACCTCAAAATTGGTGCGGTTTATTGTTTATTTAAGAACTATGAAAAAGATTTTATATTTCAATTACGGTCTTGGATATTTACTAGAGAGCCTAGCTTTTTGTCTAGTTTCTTTTAAAAGATGAGGAAAGATGACATACTCGTCTATTAAATATATTTTTACCCGACTGCGTCTGAAGATGGGTAATGTTTTTAAGCGTTTGTATGTATGTATGTCCATTTCTTTGGCACGCGCTACAGCCCAAACGGCTTGACGAATTGTGACGTACGACATCATTAGAATCGTCTCAGTTTGGAAAGTGACATAGGCTAGATAATTTTAAAAAAAACACCTGGAAATGGATGAAAAAGGGGGGCTGGGTTTGAAGGTTATTCACCATGTTGCTAGTCTGTAATACTAGTTAGCGTTTAGAAGCAGGTAAACTGTACATTTGAATGTTGTTGACGTCGACACTAATCTTGCTTTTAATTTCCTCGTTTTATGTGGAACAATGGACTTAATGTTTCCTCTGCGACACCATGTAAGTAATTACAACATGCGGCTAGTTCACACTTACTGTTTTCAACTTTAAATCTATTCTCGAATTTGTTTAGTCCTTACTATTCTTTTCACCCGACTGCGTCAGAAGGAGGGCAATATTTTTCGAGCATGTGTGTATGTATGTATATTTGTTTGTATGTATGTTTGTTTGTTTGTTTGTTTGTATGTATGCCCATTTCTTTAGCACGCGCTACAGCTCTAACGGCTTGACGGATTGTGATGACATATGAGATTCTATATGAAGTCGATGAGGACTAAGTTTGTCACCTTACCCATATACTATAAGTGAGCCGGCAATCACACCCTTCCACCGAAACGCAAGAACTGGTTCACTCTAGAAATAGGTCTGGTGGTGGTACCTTCCCGGTTGAACCATACTTGTTCTACCATCTATCAAGAACACCTTACATTACATAGAAATTTGAAACGATTACATCATTCTTCTCACAAATTGTTTTATTTTCTCGTATGAGTTCCTATGAAGTTGTATTTTCTTTATTCCTTACTTCCTTTCTCAGAATTTCTTTTCTTAGAACTATAATCTTCTTAAATAGGATTAATTGTTCATGAGACTTTGATAAATAATTCCTGGAACAATTTCTGAAGTGAATAAAAACAATATAGAAAATCTTTGAATCTGTTTTATTTTCTCTATTCTTCAGGATGTAATATGGTTGTGGGAAGCTCATGTATTTACTCATTGATTGTAAAATGATAAGAAATCAAGATTCACATTATTAATTCTATTATGATTTTCTTTTTTATAAGATTTGCCAGGTGGCAGAACCAATGTAGTTAACCGGGGAAGTAACACCGCCGCACCTATTTCTAGTGTTAAGCAGTCCTTGCGTTTCAGTGGAAGGGTGTGGTTGCCGGCTCACTTTTATATGAGGCGATCATCGCAGTCCTCGGGAGCAGCAACGCATCTGTGGTCAACTTCAGATAGAACCCCTGTTCTATATGAAGTTGCTTACATATATCAATGGGCAGCAGTAACTACTTACCATCAGGTGAGCTGCTTGCTCGTTTGCTATTTCATATTTATAAAAAAACACCTGATGGTATAGCGCATGCTCGTTTGCTAATTCCAAAGTATATGAAAAAAGAGTGACATCTAAGGTCTAATTGTATTGTAATTGTACTCTAGGTAGGAGTTTATTTTAAGTTCACCTTCATTCACCTTATTTTCTGGCTTAGACTGAAACCAATGCATATGCACAACGCCTTACAACACGAGCCAGCAAACAGTTTCCCTCAGGCCATTAATACGGTTCAGTGTACTCTGTTAATTACCTAAAAAGATTTGTGCTTTTACGTGATTATTTCCATCAACTGTCGACTGTTTACCTGTACGACTAACTAATGACTAACTAGGGAAATGTTACTGGCACTTCAATTTTTAGGCTTGTTTAGTAAAGTTCATGAATATTTGATTCATACTATAATTTTAGCTTAAGTTATATTTTTACATGAATTCAACATTATCTTAAAATAAACTGCATTTATCTCGAAATGGTATGTTTTTGTATCGGTCTACTAGGGCACTTACAAATTGTCAATAACAATATTTTTTCTTACACTACCACCGGATCGGAACATGACCTCGACAGAAGATCCGGCAAGAAACTTCTTTGTAATCATATTTTTTTTATTAATCACGATGTTTAGAAATTTCACTTATAGTTTACTTAGTAGCTGTGCCCCGCGGTTTATTAGGGAAAATAAATTGTGTATTAACAGTGAAAATAATAACTATTCACTTTTATACTTATAAAGTTATGTAGAAAGTTCCCCATACATGAACCGCGAATTCATTTTCATCGATTTTCCCACAGGAATAAATTATTTTCCCACAGTAAAACGTAGCCTATGTGTTAATCCAGGGTGTTGGCTAACTCCATGCCAAATTTTATTAAAATCACTCAAGCCATTAAGACGAGAAGAAGTAACAAACATACACAGTCACAAACTTTCGCCTTTATAATATTAGTATAAGTATTTTTAGCTCTATGTTGTACTCATGGGAATAGAGCTGAAAATTTATAAAACCACGACCTTGCAGAAATTAGCGCCAAGCTGAACTTAACGACTTTTTAATCGCCTCATAGAGTACTAATGTCGAAGCCATTATTTTGCTATTTCCCAGTGGACGATAGAATTTATATAATGAGAGGGTAAAATACTTCGTGTTTGAACTCAGGTAGCTTTCACCACGTCCTTACAGGGAATGAGAATATTCAAGTAGAATTATTTTAGGCTGAGTTTGATGTGATTAGGTAGAAAAATAGGGTACATTGTCTTTACTTTTCAAAAAGTGGAGTGAAGTGTTGAAGGTGGATGAGCACTTTGTAGTTAGACTCCGAAATGTCCACCGTCACACCTATTTCTGCCTAATAACAGCAGTGTTAAGTTGCTGTGTTCTGGCCTGAAGGGTATGGTAAGGAATGTCTCCCTTACCATACCCTTACTTATCCCAAGCGTTCCAACTTAGTCCTTAAAAGTAGCAACGCATCTGTGAGCAACCTCAGGTAAGTCTGATCTTATCTGGTGTTGATTACAGGTGTCCATGCGCGGCAGTTACCACTTACTTTAGGTGAACTGTCTGCTCGTTTTGCTCATTCCGTATTAAAAGACAATAGTTCAGATTTAAGGTACTTTTTCTATTTAGAGGTAGAGCCAATTATCAGCAATTTTTGTTACTTACAATTTGCAGCGGAATCTCCTGGCCTCATAAGAACGGTTACTTTTTGAAGCTCAACGCTGACGCTTGTAACGAAGCTATAATCGCTTGAAACAAATGGTTTGTGGCCCTCAGTTAAGTCATTGTACATAAGGTGGAACAGCTTGCTTTCAGAACATAAGTAGGTCAAGTTCTTTTAAAATATAAGTTTTACCTTTTTTACTTTTTAGCCTCCATTCAAGTATTTTCTAAGGCGTCCTGTACCAATAAATCCCCTTTAGTGCACCCTGTGGAGATTTATACTATGCTTTCAGCTCGCTAAGTTGTTAAGAAACTACTCTTTGGTAAATTGTGTGGAAGGTTTAATTCTTCACTACTATTTGTAGTTATATTTATGACACTTGAATGCGCTAATCTCTGAGAGTATCAAACAGATTTGAAAAACTTCATAACCTTCATGAGTTAATTTATTGTGAAAGGTTTTAGACTCTAATTTATAGATATTGGCAAATTAAAACCGAAATATCAGCTTGACCTCCATGTAGTTTAAGTTTTCATATACGCGAGAGATCAATCGAGAGGACTAGAGAAGATTGATGATGACGATGATGGAGTGTACTTTATGTAGGGCAAGTGCTCCCACAAAGTGTGGAGGAATAGTGCTATGAATACTGTTTTAAAAAACGAGTGAAACCGTGCAACATAGTTGAACTATAAAGTTTCTGTCATCAATACTTATTTCGTTACTATGTCGTGAGCGAAAGGGTATTTGACCTAGATATAGAGCGGTCACTGCAACCCATCTATAAAGTACGTTTACTCCATTTGAATCTCTCAAATGAGTTGCTACCTTTGAATACTAAATCCTATCTTTATTAAAAGCTTTAAATTTCAAGTCGCTCATTAACAGCGGCGAGAATATAAATTAAACTTTTTCTTTCTACTTTCCTTTATATTTCTTGATACAGAACATAATTCAGTGGGTCCTCTAAGAAAACGTCGAGTGACGGGCCCTAATGACGTCAGCGGAGTGATGGAGGCATTAAAACTTGAAAAGCTTCAACTTTTTCATTTAAAATGATAGCCAACTTTCCCAAGCACCTAATTAAAGTGTATTTTTCACTTCACGTGTTTTTCTCCTAGTAATGGCTCATTTATGGTGTTTTATATTGAATGAAGTTCTAAATGATGTTCTTTGTTTGTTTGGTCTTGTTCTATGTTTCTATTATAATTCTTTCAAAACAATGCAAGGCTATAAAGATGTTTTGCAATAGTCGTTTAATCTTGGCATGGAAAAGATTATTCTTTCTTTTCTTACCTGTTAAATAAAATCAACTATATAGATGATGATATAAGTAGAGTAACTGCTAAGAGCAGGTAATTATTAGTACGTAATTTATGGAATGAGCCGCGTAATTTCGATCTTGAAGCATCACTTTTTGTGAAGAGACTAAAGGACAAAATCCAGAAGATGGGCAGCAGGGTCTTATTGCGTATTATCAAAACTTACTGCAGTCACCAAGACCCATTCCAGGTGAGATATCTATTGACAAAAAATCACATAGAGGGAGATCCATGTCCAGTTGTGGATCTAAAAGATTGTAGGATGGATGGAATAGTGCATTATTATCTTTTGCATGTCATTTTGTAATCTTCGTACATTTTAGTCTCCGTGGAGTTACATCTGTCATAAAACTGTTAGTTGATTGCTTGAAATCGCTAGTATATTCTAAATTCACTTCGCCTGCACTCTGCACCAGGCATGTCACTAACAGTATTTTCTTTTTCAATTATATTAAGTAAAATTAGAAAATGAAGTAAACACTCACCCGATAAAAGTATTAAAAGCTTTGTGGTGTTCCGAGTCGTTAGTAAACAGCCTGAGTCATTTCTGTGGGTGCTACATCATATAGGTATCTGTAGAGTGTAGGGTTCCTGTTGTGAGGGTCGTAATTGCGACTGGTCACGGAAAAGTACACTAATATGTACGTATTGTAAATTCATAATGTATTACCGAGCTTTGAATGATGTGATGAAAGTGTGCGATCTAAATGATGATGGAAGTGATGAATGATAAAAATAAGATAGTTTTGTGATTTGAAATTCGACTTTTAACGCTAGAGATACTGGATTACAAATCACAGATAGGCATCTCAGATTTATGCATGTGCTTAGTGCGATTACCGAACTTTGAATGATATATGAAAGTGTGTGATTTAAAGAATGATGATGAATGATAAAAAGTTTATGGTTTTGTTTGATATTCGGCTCTTTACAATATAGATGCTGGATATCAAATTACATATAGGACATTCAGATTTATGCGTGTTCAGTGCGCATTAGAAATTGCGCATATTAAAATACACGATATGAACGACGTAGAAAATGTTGCAAAGAAACCTACATGCTGGATAAGTTAGGTAAAAAAGGTATCAAGGGATTGCGAATTGTCTTCATCTTAACTTGGGCAGCTTGACAAGATACTGCCCAGGAGATAGGTACTACCCAGTGAGAAAAACATGAGTCGAAGTTGAAAATAATGATATAAATAATCTTTATCATTATTTATTTAATTAAGAATAAAAAATAATTGTATAAAATGATAATATTTATGATCATATCTAAATTGGTCATAAAATTGTTTCAAAAGATAATTGAGCAGGTATTAGATATAGCTAAAGCGTAAATGAACAGGAAACGACGAATTTGAATGCATACGATTCTAAACTAATTAGTATAACAATAAAACAGAGGAAATCCGAAGATGGGCATGATCATGGCCAATCGTACTGATAGTATAAAAGTAAACATGGTTTATGGTAAAATTAGGTATCCTTGCAAAATTTAATGCCCATTATTGAAAAGTGACCTAACTACTTCATGATGCATCACAGCTTTACGTACTCGTTTTATTCAATGTTTATAGTATAAAATACTACATGTCGCAAGGGAAATTAGGTATACTTCAAAAATTTACAGCCCATTTTTGGAAAGTGAATGTTACCTTTTTTTGTAACGAGGGGTAGGTTTTTCACGAGGTACCAGAGCACCACCGGGCTATGTGGGATTTTTATCACACTAAAACCTTGGGAGGACACTGGGATCTCCAACGGAACACAACCGGAGTCCTGCGAGCGTGATGCCCTTTTCATGCTCGTTCCCTGTGAGCATTTACGCTCAATGTGCCTTCAGGTATTTATAACGGCATGCGACCACACATGCCGCCGTCCTTTCCGGAGTTGCTTAGCTGGTCGGTTCGAGCTACTACTCTTACCGCCCGAAACCCTGGAGCCCCCATTTAGTCGCCTCTTACGCAGGCAGGGGATACTGTAACCATATTCTGATCCCGGAATTACAGGGACAAAATGAATGTTGCCTACTTTACGATTCATTACTGCTATATACCAATTATCTTCCTAATGCTGGACTGATCTTTGTCAGACCCACTTAAACACGGACCCATGAATAAACATAAAAAGGCTAGTATGGTGCCAACCGTGCAAAGGTTACTTGTGGGTAGTGATGTTCCGGATATCCGTATCCGAATCCGTGGATATCCGACGGAAAAGGAAAATCCGTATCCGTTACTTTTCTCGCGGATCTTTCACCTTATTCATTTTCAATTGATAGGATAAAATGCAATACATGGGTAATTAGGTAGATTAAAAGAAAATTCAATTCAATTCGAATTTCTTATACGAAATATACACAAACGTTATCTATGCGGCTCAGTGACACACTTATATTCAAAACTACACTTATATGACAACAAATATCCGTATTCTGATCCGTATCCGGTATACATTTTTAACGACCTGAAACATCACTACTTGTAGGTATTGCAAGTGAGTTTTATGGCTCGGATGCTTCATTAATGCGTCGTCTTTTATCGTTCTATCGAGTGGGTTTAAGAAGTATAGTTCTTAAGTAGGTTTCATTGGACTCGCCCACGCAGGGTTCCGTACCAATATTTATAAAACGACAAAATACGTTTGTTGTATGGGAGCCCCCCGTAAATATTTATTTCATTTCGTATTGTATTTTTAGTTATAGCGGCAACAGAAATACGTCATCTGTGAAAATTTCAACTGACTAGCTGGCATGGTTCATGAGATACAGCCTTGGTACGGAACCCTAAAAAGTTCTTCCTCCTACCCTTCTAGTTACAGGCGCAATATTTTTTAAATAATACAGCGTATATCACTCTGCAAGCAGACGATGAAATGTCCAGTGAAATGTCATATATCATAATCCATTAAGTAGTTTAGGCTGTAACGCGTGCCAAATAAATAGACAAAACATACGCTCGATAAACATCACCTACGTTCTGATGCAGTCGGACTAAAAACGACTCTTTAGACGTTTCTGCACACACTTATCACATTTATCATGCTTCACACATTTATCCTGTGACCCATAGCGCCCCATTCGGGGATGCACTCTACATTAAAATCTGGACCCGCTACCAAACAATAGCCTTACAAAGTACAATTGTCTCCGAACAAAACGTTTTGTATTCAACTACTCTACATTCATGGAGTGTATTATGTATTTCAGCTTTTCAGCCATTTACGCCTTATGCGATGCGTAAGTACCGATTATTGTTATAAGATGTTATTTAAGCTTACATTTGTAGGTTGTGACGACCCTCCTGGCGGAGCGGTCAACAGTCTGACGTGCAGTTGGTTCCGGGTTCGATCCCCGGTTAGACAGACATCTCAATTACGAATTTGGATTTTGTTCTGGATGTGAATGTTCGTGTATCCATGGTACCCACGACACAGGACAAAATCCTAGTGGTCTATGAGTGTAGAAACCGTGTATGTTATAACCGCACAACTCAAAATTAATTAATTTAAAATAAATGATATAGTTTTATTAAAAAAAAATCCTAGAATTGAATACTTAATGTTGTGACTAAATCATGGGTGTTATTCACGGACGATTTTTTTTAAATCAAAATGATTTCAATATGTCAACCGATTGGGACATAGCGCGTGCCAAAGAAATGGACATCCAAACATACATGCACTCGAAGATCATCACCAAGCTGACGCAGTCAGCAGTAAGATGTGTCGTTTCAAATAAACTTAACTGTTAAGCTAAGCCCTTTTATACCGAAGCGAAGCGAAGCGTTTGATAGTCGACTTTACGACCGTTTTACCGTACGAAGTAATACTAGCAGTAAAATGTTAGCACAAAAGTATCTTTTTAATGCCCTCTTAATAGAAATGGACCGTTTCGCATCAACGTCTGCAATGAATAGACCTGGTTGATTGATGGATAGCTCAGTTACCTTTTGTGGTACGAGTGATGGTTTATAATTGAAATGCTATCAGTTTTCTATCTGTCTGTGATAAATTCTTTGTGCGCGTTTTTTGGGCGAGCAATTTTTGGGTATACAAAAATCATGGAACTCGCTTCATCATCACCGAAGTCATCATCGTTAAAGTCATTTTCCGATTTTTCTAATGGTAGTTTGAGAAAAAGTATTGTGATTGACAAATTGTAACTGCCTCTCTAGACCTATGCAAATTAATACTATTTCATTACACTTCAGAAATAGTTCAGGCCGTGATACAACCGGAGTCAAACCACAAATAATTGTACCACCCTTTGATATAATAAAATAAATGCGGTGACGGGACACTGGCAGATCCGGAACATCGTGGTCGTGCAACTAATATGCATAAAAGACAAGATTGCGTCAGGATCTAATGAAAATAACGCCATCTACGAACAGTACCTCGCATTAAGTCGAACTAATTCAGTCCGCTTAGTATTGTTCGATACTTAATAGTTCCGACAATGCATAACAGATGGCGCAAAAATAAATAAATGCAGGCATCGCCACGCCAACAATCAAGTTTTTTTTTATAATAATGAAGTAGCAAACGAGCAAGCAGCCCACCTGATGGTAAGTGGTTACTGCTGCCCATGGACATTTGTAAGCAACTT
>DWNE01003939.1:0-15897 GCA_018249875.1 Cecropterus toxeus
CGCAAGAACCACTGCATCCTAGAAATAGAAGTGGCGGTGGTATCTCTCCAGATAAATCACACTCCTTCTACCGTTGCCTTCTACCAACTTGCAGATGAAAATCAGTATTTTTTCAGGCGTCCAGCTAAATCTACCGCGAGAGTCTATAGCAGCAATCTGCCGATTTTACGAGGAACAGCGCAATAAAGAGAACAAGGCTGAACTTAGTCTAGACTTTGACACTTCGGAATGTTCCTTCAACAATACTTTCGGTTAGTATTTATATTTTTAGATTATTAATGTATATATTTTTAGAGTTGACAACTCGCGTTGCGGAGCATCACTATACCGGTCTGACACGCAGTGGGTCCCGGGTTCGATCCCCGGCCAGGCAGAAATGTGAATGAATTTGGATTACTAGTTCTAGGTCTGGGTGTTTGTGTATTCGTCTTTATGTATACATGGCACCCACGACACAGGAGAAAATCCTAGTGTAGGTGCTATAAGTGTAGAAGGCGTTTAGGTTTATTTATAAGAGTAATTTGGACTTTTAGGGCACATAGTTCCGCAGCAAGGTTTAGTTTTTTTAAATAATGTTTCTTTTTTTTTCAGATTTTGCGAATCCAAAATTCGTAAATGAATTGAATATTTATTTAAAGAAATTCAATTTGGAAAATAATAGAAAACTTATTATGGAAAGGTATGTTTAATTATTGCTTTTGAACTTTATAATTTATATTTATTTTATGGTGTTACATTATGGTGTTATAGCATGTGGTACAAAAGCCACTTTTGGAAAAAAAATATAAAATAATCCATAATTTTCAAATATACTCGAAATTAAAAAAGATAAAGATAGATGCAGAAATAAAGCCATTTATGTATTTTAATTTTTGAAAAGCATAATAATATTAATATACATAATAATACTAATCTTCGTTATGAGTAATTTTATGATCATATTCATTTTTTACTTTTTTTGTTGCAGCGGCGAAAAGGTCTGGATTTTCGAAACAGTGCAGTCTTCTCTCGAAAGGCTCTATTCAGAATGGCTGAAGAACGACATCACACCCTTACTGTGTCCATCTTCAAGCTTATCAAGAAATATCCGGAGAATTATTACCCATAAGCACACGAAGAATGTCTTGGAGAATATCATCAAAGAATTAAGTTGTAACTGGAAATATAGACCTGACTTAGGTATGGGAATGAATATTTTAATAAGTAAACAAAATTTAGCGTTTTATTAATGGTTTATATTAGATGATAGGGCCCTTTATGAGCTATGTCACAGATATTTCTGACATCTAAGTGTTAAGCACTTGGGTGGGGAAATGTTTTTTGAGCGTACGTATTTTATATACATACACACATATGTATGTGATACGTACAAATGGTGTGTACAAAAACTTAAGTTAAAATCATTAAAAAAATCACGTAACCAATTTAGAACTGCATTTCAGATTTTATTTGCACCTTCGGCCGAAGATCGTGAGCATAGTCGAATAAGCTTGGGCTTCAGCCAGAAATCGATCTTCGTCGGACACTATGAATTGGAATTTAACTTGATTTATTACAAATAATACTTCTTGTTTTCTAGATATAACGTCAAAAAAAGATCAAGAGGGAGCAGCCATAGACAAAATAAAGAAGCAAATTGCCGAGAATCTACAGAGCTTGCAAAAAAGCGCGAAAACTTTGGAACTCGGTCAAAAGAATCTACACCTCTGGCAGGATGATTTGGTCAAGAAGAGTATTTCGAATAACAGAACGGTTGATGGAAAGACTTATAAAGACTATGAAGCTTTTTATATAGAGTTATTAACGTTAAATGGATAAGTTTGATACAATTTTGTACTGAAATAAATATGTGTACTGATGTTGTAGTTTTATTTGCCTTAAGTTATCACAGTAGCATTTTTTATAAGATGAGGTAGCAAACGAGCATTGAGTTACTGGTAATTGACGCTCATTGACATCTGTAAGTAACTTCGTATAGAACAGGCATGCTATCTGAAGTCGACCACAGATGCGTTGCTACTCTTGAGGACTAAGATGGTCGCCTTATAAGAAAGTAAGCCAGCAAAGCAGTAATTGTTTGCATTGCGTGGGAAGGGTGTAGACCCTTCCCTCGCAATGCAAACACTGCTTCACGCTAGAAATAGGTGTGGCAATGGTACTTCCCCGTTCGAACTATACATTTTCTATCAGCTGGTAAACACTTAGACTGATAAATATTTAGGTTTAAAGAACTTTACTGTGTTAAGAAATTCTTTAAACCTATAAATATTTGCAGTTAACATACTGTGTGTTTATTAGACTAAATTTTGTTAGCGATTTTTGTAAAAAATAAAATCCTATAAAGCGGTTATACTAGGTTTAACCGCTTTAGTTTTTTAGTTACCACAAATTTAATGATATTTTATAACAAAATACAATTATTGTTTTCAAAGTTAAATTGATATTCTCATAATAATTTTGACAAATGTATACTTTGATACGATGAAATTAAAAAACGCACAAAATATTCATCGCTCTTTATTTAAAAAGTCAATCATTACAAATTAAATAGTATGCATAATTTTAGCACTGTTCGTCCAAATAGATCGCGCCATTTCTAAAAACGGGTCATTTTTGCGCCTCGGGTTTATCTTTCGGGACACCGGGACAGGTTATCGAAAAATGGGATGGTCCCGTTCAAAACGGTTCGTCAAAACCGATCAAAACGTGGTTACTTTATTGCATGTGGATCATGTTCTGGTTGTAGTATTGTACTCTGTATGTTGTGATTAGACTGCTGAGTATTCTGATTTTGGTAAAGGTGATGCATCTTGTAGCTTAAGTGATTGCCCTGTTTGTGGTACTGGAACTCAATTATGTGATTGTTGTAATGCAACTTTTGTATTTTCCGATGCTTTCTTCAAACAAAATGTTAGATATTAAATGTATATTTTGAGCATATCCCGTTTTCAACGCTTTTGTTTTTATTCCAAGAAATTCGCCAAAAATAGTGCATCTATTGCGAGTTTTCTTCGCTTGAAGTTCTTTTACTCGGCCATAACTAGTCTTTCTTTTTGATGCTTTTACATTTTTTTTAGGATCTGTATTTGTTGAACATCCAGGTTGTTGAGCTGTGGGCTAAATCTGGCTGGATTATAGTAGGTATAATTTGTATTTACTTCATTTGGTAATGATTCACTTCCGTTATGTGAAATTTGACTGTGCTTCTTTCTGGATTTGATCTGAATATCCTGTAATTAACGAAATCATATCAACATAATCATACATATGCCTGAAAGTGCAGAGGCATGGAAAGTAGCTAGTAGCAACACAGTTCAACTATCTGTGGAATTTCCTACAAGGTGTAGGAGTAATGGATTTAAAGCGTATAATGTATAATTTGACGACTCGCGTGCCAGAACGGTCACCACACCGGAATGACACGCAGTGGGTCCCGGGCTTAATCCCCGGCCAGACAGAAATGTGAATGATCCTACCGTGATGCTATGAGTGTAGAAAGCGTTTATTTATTTATTAACGATGCAGTCTCCAGAACACAGTGGAAGGGAGTTTTTGAAGTGAAAACTTCTTTAGCGGCGTTGTGCACTTTTTGTGATGGATAAAAAATGTTTAACTCGCGTCGGGATACGTGACCTGATGGAAAATTCTAAAGGCGGAGGGAGAGACCGCCGGCGCGTCCAGTGTACGGAAACGTACGATAATTTCATAGTAACGTGCTATGTACGATAGTACAATTTACCTAATTGTACGACAATTTTACACTCTTTGTTATGGGTATTAAGAGGTTGTTAATGTTGTTATTGCGCGATAATTTGGATACAATTGATTCAAAGTACGATATTTTTTGGCTGTCGTACGATAATTGTCTGGCTACACGTTGGGAACAGTGGTGCGGTCTTGGCGGCGCCGGCGGAGGAGAGGTAGTATTGTGAGCCATCAATACTAGAAACTACTTAGAGGCGGTGGCGTAGCGTGAAGCGTGTGTAGTAAGATTTCACGTGTATTTATTTTTTCGATTTCTTAACCGAGTCAAAAACAACCTGCAACCTTTCTGTTAGACTTTTATATCTTGGTCCTCTTAATGTTCTAGAATAAAATTGGATTAAAGTGATTAAACTTTATACCCAGTATTTAAGAATAAAATTCTAAAAAAATAAGATTATTTGTACTATTAAGATTATTTGCACTATAAATAAGATTATTTAGGTACCTACTTAAAAATGTACGTGAATTTGGGTGGAGGAGGAAGGGTGAGTCTTATACCTCACCATATATCTCCAAGGGGGAGGGGGAGTTAAAACATCACGTGATCAATGGACAGCCCCTTAATACTTATAATAACAACTTATATAATGCGCATAAATTCACAAACGATACCCCAACGAGCAAAAATGTTAGAGATATAAGCAAATGATGAGACATAAGTAGGTGTATATTTATATTAATATTATTTAATTTATGTCAATACATATATCAATATATAGATACAAGTTTTTAGGTATATCAAAGTAGATCAACTTTCACTGGACTAGCGAAGTTGTATAATCTTTCACACATTTTCTATCTACACAAATCTCTGACTATGTTTCGCTAGGTTTGAACGTCATGTATACTGTGTAGAGGTTGGATCGATAAACCGGTCGCTCGGCCCATCCAAACGAACCATCCATCCCCCGTTATGTCCCACCCTACCCGAGCAGACCCTCGTCAAGATCTACCCAACTCCACTCCCAGCCCGGCTTAACACCATTTACCACCCACAATATATTGCCACCCACACCATTCCACATAATATACTTCGAACCTGCGTCAAACTCACGCTTTCCCGTAGCTTGCCGTACAGTTCAGCCGCATTAAACTGCGGCATCTCCCTATCTCACCCCATCTCACCCTACTCCGCCGTACCCCACCCCGCAGTAACCGAGCTCACCCGTCGTCGCCCCACCGCACACCCCGTTTTGCCGCAAACCCGAAGCGCTGACAAAGATAGTGTGAAAGTTGTTTTTATAAATAACATAGGAAGTATTAATTTATGTTTAATGCAATTTATGTTTAATGAATTTACAAATTAATTTTGTTATCCATACGTCCATACGTGTGGATAATACAATATGAATCATACTATCATGAATGATATTAAATCGAAACTCTTTAGTACATTAATTTCATAGTAGCAAAAAGGATTTTGGGGTTTAACCCACCTTCATCCCCAAAAATATAAAATGTTAGTAAAACAATCGATTATAAGTAACAAGTTCGTAGGTAGCGGAGATTTTAATTATAGCCCCCCCCCCTTCATACTGCTACTACTACACAGTCCCAAAGTCTACCTCTCCCCCAAAAGGATATCTTGGGTATGACGATTACGTGATATCTAATTTATTGCTTTGGAAATATGGTTTTGAGTAAATTAATTTTGTTTAGAGTTTTAAATAAAAATTAAAGCTAGATCATCGAGAACATTTACATAGGTTCATTTATTCTACTATTCAGCTAATCTTACTTACTATTTCCTGTAGATGTAGCTACATCTACATGAAAAAGTTTCATATATGTAGATACACAACCAAACCAAAAAGATAAAAATGTTCTTACTGCCAACTTTTTTTCAAAAATACAAGCTCAATTTCTGTTTCCGCGGAAATTAATTTCAATGGAGTAATCCACTGGCGTCCTCGGAATAAATGACTATATAGGTAGGTCTGGGGGAATGGGAGGGAAACTGGTAATGTGAGGGAGTAACAGTAAGGGAGAACCCGTCCTCCCTTTTTCCCTCCGGTTTCCCCGCGACTACTTTTATATATGTTATACTCTGCCTCCACTGCGGTAAATCTCGTATCTTGTTCAAGAAATTATTGGCCCAGAGCGTAAAAATTGCGAATTATACTACGATTATATTTATTAAAGCTTTATTTTTCAAATCAAAATGAATGTTATTTCATTTCAGCGCTCATTATATAGACTTATCGAAACAAGATAAAATTAGCTAGCTAATTCTATTTATTTATATGTAATGGAATAAATTCATATTATTTATCCTTATAGTAAATAAAATACTATAGTTATTATCTAGATTTAGTTCTCCTTTATACTAAACCAATTATATTCTTATTTAAACAAAAATCACTATTAAAATCTCCTATCGAACTGTTCAGTTTCCACTATTTTATAATTACTAGAATCACAATTTTGAATTAACAATCATATTCATTCGAAAATATCAACCAACATTATGAACAATTTTGTGCCGTGCTCCATTTATATTTTATAATTATAGCATAGCGCCTACAAATGGGAAATAGCGACCCAAGGGGAGCTAGGGGTTGCCCCTCGCAGGGGGTGAATTGGGGTGAGTACCGAGCATCACCCCAATTCACCCCCTGCTCAATTACGGCTGAACGTACGTAAGAGTGATACTTAATGGAATAAAACTTTTTTACATGCCTTTAATCTGGATGTTTTATATTATATTTATAAAACAGAAGAAGTTCATGCATGTTGAATAAGATTAATTACTATTTACGTAGTTACTTTCAACATAAAATAATACTATTTTTTTTAGTGAAACATCTTTGAATCGTGAATACAAAGTCGATGAAACAAAAATGAGTCACGATAAAGAAACACATAAATGAATTAAGTAGGCGAAAGAATGAGATAGAATAAATTACATAGTATTTTGTATTCTCGGTGTATCTATCATTACTATATTTGTATTATAATATATATTATCTCTAATGCGCTACTTTCCGGAAGTTTTATTTTTTTGAATTGCACACACATACACTTTTGATGCGTAATATATAGCTGCGGGTAAGACCAACTGATGGGGGTGGCGACGCGTCGCCACGTTATGCGTCGCCACGCTATATGAAAGATTTAAGTTGTAGCAATTCGATTCTATATTCAATATAGATTTTTGTACTTATTTCATGAAAATAAGTCTTTACTAAATAAGTCATATTTTTCTTAAAAAAAAATAATTTTATTTCTCACCATGCTATATTTATTTCCTGACGTAATTTTTTTTTTTTTGCTTATTACCTGTACAAAATAATTTCGATGTGTCACATCTGCCAGTTCCGTGATGGCTCTTTTCTTATTTTCTGGTAATCTGGTAGAGCTTGTCGCAAATAAATTGCAATGAAAGTAAGAATACAAAATTGTCGCCAATAAATAGATATGAAAAGTTAAAAAAATATATATATTGCATTGCAACATTTATAAAGTGTCTAATCAATTCACTTTTCACATATATACTGATATATACATACTGACATACCTACTTTATATATAAATATTAATATATTCGGCAATTATATCTATTACATCACACTCGTACATACATGTTTTAATGCAAAACATTCAACTATATATCTCTTGTTTTTAACTTCAATTCGCCTTATTTAGTTTGCTGAAAATAAAGTATTGGCGTTCGTCCAGATTATACTACAGCGGACTTATAGGGGGAAACATAAACCCAGAGAGGGTAGGTTGGTTGGTTGGTGTGTAGGGTGGAGTAGATTGAGGTCGGAAACTTAGGCTATAAAACTCAGTTTCCTGAGAATTTTCCCTAATAAAATAGAAACTAAGCTGTGGCTTATATGTTTGTAAGTCCTAGCTTACATGTGTTCCAAAGTCCTAGCTTACATGTTAATATACTTACGGAAGAGAAATTAAGTAATCTATACTTCTTTAAACGCTTTCTACACTCATAGCCCCACACTAGAATTTCCTCCTGTGTCGGGGGTACCATGGACACACAAAGACGAATACACAAACACCCAGACCCAGAATAGAACTCTAAATTCATCATTCATATTTCTGATTGGCCGGAAATCGAACCCGGGACCCACTGCGCGTCAGACCGGTATGGTGACCGCTCCGCCACGTGGGTCGTTAAATACTTCTATAAATCTATACTAATATTATAAAGCAGTAGAGTTTGTTTGGTTGAACGCACTAATCTCTGGAACTACTGGTTCGAATTGAAAAAATATTTTTGTGTTGAATAGTACATTTCTTGAGGAAAGCTATAACATATATGTTTGTTTGTTCTTTCTTATGTAGTAGCCGGTGAAACCGCGTGGCACAGGTAGCCTCTAATAAGATACAAACTAAGTACTGGCTTATACGGTTGTAAGCCTAGGCTTACCTGTATTCCACGTTAATATACGGAAAGGGAATTACGTTATCTTAATTATATTGCTATTCCTAGCGTGAAGAGGTTCTTGCTTTTCGATGGAAGGTTGCGGTTTCCGGCTCATTTTGTATGTGACGACTATTTTAGTCCGCGGAAGTAGTAATGCATTTGATTGACTTCAGATAGAGAATTGTTCTGTATTGTAGTTGCATACAGATATCCATGGGCAGATGACCACTTACCATCAGATGGACTGCATGCTTAGTAATAATTAAATTAAGTAATTTAAAATAATTATAACTCAATAAATTAGTAGGTAACTTGTATACTCGTAGTGTGACTTCCCGTCATTATCCAGTGGTATTAAAAAAGACATTTTTTTTGTTACATCATCATGAGTCATTAACAATACCGTCTTTACCGTCTTTGCACACGGGGCTAGTACCCAGGGCCCCCATCCTCAGAGGGCCCCGAAGGACCGACTATTTCTCTCACAAAGAATTGGGGGCGCCAAAACAAGATTTGGCAACCAAGTTAGATATGGTCGTTTTTATTTTTGATCGTCAAGTTACATATTGTCGTTTTTTTTGGTCGTCAAGTTAGATATTGTCGTTTTTATTTTTTGTCGTCAAGTTAGATATTGTCGTTTTTATTTTTTGTCGTCAAGTTAGATATTGTCGTTTTTATTTTTGGTCGTCAAGTTAGATAATGTCGGTTTTGTTTTGGTTAGATATTATCGTTTTTTTTGTTTTGTCAATTAAAATTTTTGATTTCTTTTCATTGTACAAGCGCCCCAAATTCTTGTGTGTCCAGGGCCCCAACATAGTCTAAGACGGCCCTGGTCATTAGTTATAACTAACTGTTATCAATAACAACGGATAATATACAATGATTGATAACAGGACTCTTATCTTGTTAAGAGCTAACTCATAACGGTTAATGGATTGGTAACAATTAGTGTCTCATCGAAGGTCGATTTTTGGCAAAAGCCGAAGACATTCGGCTATCGTCACAACTATCTATACAAAACAGCAAAAAACATGTTTGTTGTATGGAAGGATGGTTTGTATGTATGTATGTTTGTTTGTTTGTTATAAGCGTATGTATGTTTGTTTGTATTGTATTGTATGTCAATTTCTTTAGCACGCGCTACAGCCCAAACGGCTTGACTGATTGTGACGTATGATATATCATAAGAATCGTCTCCGTTTGCAGAAAGACGTAGGCTATATAATTTCTAAAAATGGCGCCTGGAAATATAGGAAAAAGGGGGGAGGGACGATTTTTTTACTATTCCGACAATATGGGTATCAAATGAAAGCTAGTAAATAGACCAATCTGAAAATATACATATTTTAATACTTTTACTTGAGTATTTTGACCAAAACTCATATAAGCATTAAATTAAATATATATCATTATGAAAAAAAAGCGTTTTAAGCAGTCGGAATTTTGTTTTAATGTTTTTAACGATGGTACTACATTTATTCTGTGTTTAGTATTTGTTGAAAAGAGAGAAAAATATCATGTGTGAAATTTTCAACTTTCTAGCTATTACGGTTCATGAGATACAGCCTGGTGACAGACAGACGCACAGCAAAGTCTTAGTAATAGTGTTCCGTTTTTACCATTTGAATACGGAACCCTAAAAATAAACAACATTTATTAAAATAATAATAGTAGCAACGCACGAGGGTGGGTTTTGCGAGGTATAATAATGTATCCCCCGAGTAGGGTGGGGGTGGCTTCCCCCGCGTTTCACCCCAAAGCTGCTTGTTTTTCTCTTTTATCGCCTCTATAAACTCTATATTTAGACATATTTCGTGTTTTTTTTTTTAATTTAACAACGCTACACAAATAATAAGTAGAGACTTGACTTTTTATATGAAATATTCTTTTGTTGTCACTTTCTTTTTAATCTAAAATTAATTAAACTTATTTTTTTTATCTTAAATTAGAAATTAGAAATAGTAACATCGTTTAAAACATTAAAACAAAAAACCCGATTGCTTAAAACGAAATTTTTGTTCATAATGTTGTACTTATATTTATTTTAACGCTTATATTACTTTTTGTCAAAATTTTCAAGTAAAAGTATTATAATATATATATTTTAGATAGGTCTATTTACTAGCTTTCATTTGATATCCATATTGTCGTAATATTAAAATAATTCGTCCCTCCCCCCCTTTTTTTGTTTTTCCAGGCGTCATTTTGAAAAATTGTATAACCTATGTCACTATGCAAACTGAGACGATTCTAGTGATATGTCGTATTTCACAATCCGTCAAAGCATTTGAGTTGTAGCGCGTGCCGAAGAAATAGACGTACATAAACATAATCATACATATATACATATACATAAATAATCTCTAAAAACATTACCCTCTTTCTGACCCTGTCGAGTAAAAATACAGTCAAAGAAAATCGGGTAACGACTTTTTCGGGAGTATGTATGTATGTATGTGTGTTTGTTTTTTTTAACTTTTATAAGCCAATGCTTGACTACAATCCCACTAGATGGCGTGGCATGCAAGTGGTGATATAGTCATTTTTGGTGATTCGCATTAACTTAAAGAAATGACGAAGCAAAGCGTGTCGTCCGTACTGAGGGTATATCTACGACAAGCCAACAGAAAAAATATAAAAATTTGAAATAAAAAATATTACGACCACTTTTTAATATAATGAAGCGCGCGGGCCCGAGTCATCGAACTCAGCTCACAAGGACGACCTAACCGCGCTCTGAGTATCGCCACATTATAATTAAGTAATTCCCCAAAGGCTATCTTATCCTCATGTTTATTATTTTTTCTTTCTTTTTATACGTTATTATACGTTTAATATTATTATACGTGACCCTTTCCTTTGCGAACTCGGTTAAAAATATAACATATATCTAATTAATGAAACTATGTTACGATTAGTGTCATTGATTTTATGTATATAAACGCTTACTGAAATGTTTTAGTCAGTAAGCGCCTAAATTAGTGTGAGCGTAAGTGTAAGTGAGCGAGTTAGCAACCTAAGTGCTATATCAGTCGCGCGCCATCGCTCGCTAAGCATTGACGTGGATAGTTAGCAATTTGACGCTATTATTTAGCGTAAAACAGATAAAAACAATATTGTTGCTCATCATAAATTCACTTCACCATGTTTATCGCTATTAAGAATAGTTTAAAAATACTTTGATGTTTTTTCCAAAAAATTCTTAACTCTACATGGTTAAAATGTCAAAAGCAAAAGAAATTTTACTTAATGTAATAGAGTTATATAAATCCATGCCGTATTTATGGGATAAAAAGAATGTTAACTACTTCAGTAAGGATTTACGCTTAAAAGGGAACCGTGTCCTTCTACATGTTTTCAAAGAGTGTGATCAAAATGCGACAATTAGGTCGATGACGAAGAAGATTCAGAACTTAAGAACGAGTTACTATAAAGAATTGTCAAAGGTATGTATGTAATAAGTTTGGCTTGGTTAATATCGGCGCTATAAGAAAAGTCCTAGAATGGCGACCACGTTTAGGCAAAAGGAGCACAGATCGCCCCCCGACCAGATGACCGATGACCTGAAGAAGACAGCGGGGAACCGTTGGATTTAGAAGGCACAGGACCGATTGAAGTGGCGCCGTTTAGGGAAGGCCTATGTCCAACAGTGGACCTCGAAAGGCTGAAGGATGGATGGATAGAATATCCTGAAATTGCAGTCCACCCGATTGTAAGCGATCACTGCTGCCCCTAGACATCTGTAAGCAACTTCATATAGATCATGGTTTCTGTTTGAATTCGATTACAAATACGTTGCCACTCCCGAGGACGCTTCATATATAAGTGAGCCGGCAACTACACTTCTAAAACGAAAAGAAAAAAACTGCTTCACGAGAGAAATAGGTGTGGGGTTGGAACTACACTGGCTCTACCACCTTTTAAATTTATTCTCCTGACTTTACCCGCTTCGGTGATATTTACCATGAAGTACATTTACATGGATTAACACTATCCTATATTTTAATCCAGCTCATAAACTACCTGTGTGGCAAATTTCAGCGAAATCTGACTAGGCGTTTTTACGTACAATTAAAAACATAGGTACAAAATTCAAATTTTTGTTTAATATTTTTAACAATTTAACTTGCTGATTTATCATACGTTTCGGTATACAACGAAGAATATTTTTATCGTATTGCATTGTCATAATTGTTCTTATATTATCTATGCGAACAGCATTGACATATACTTATCCATTTGTTTATTATTTTGCAGTCCTAAACTTAATGTAGGTACTGCTTACATCAGCTGTCTTCTCATGTTCTAGGTGAGGAAAGCTCAAAGCATGGGCACGTCTTATATACCCTCTCTGTGGTACTATGACGCTATGGGATTTTTGGTTGAAAAAGGCGGTAACGAGTCATATAATGAAGATGTTGAAACAGTGGAATCAGAGGTACTTAAATATATATGCTCGTTACATGGCTAAAAATACTTTGGTATTATTTGAAAGACATAGGCTATAAGATAAATAGATATAAGAAATAAGATATAAAAAGTCTAGGCTATATAATTTTTAAAAATGGCGCCTGGAAATAGACGAAAAAAATGGGAGGGAGGACGATTTTTTTACTATATATATACTGTTTTGACAAAAACTCATATAAGCGTCGGGTTTTTTATTGTAATGTTTTTTTACGATTTTACTAGCTCCTTGGATCAAGTTAATTAAATTGATCCAATGAAAATTAAGATAACCAAACCAAATAAAAGATTTACAAAAATACTAATTAGTCTTCTGTGAATGTTTTGATTAATCTATAGTGCAAGAAATACAGAGCAACCTCGATATAACGAAGCTGAAGGGAATTAGAAAATATTCGGTATCTCAAGTAATTTGTTTCATTGAGCTTCGTTACACAAAAGTAAGCTTATACTACAATCCATTTTAATAAGGCAAATTAATCGCAACTTTACGTAATAACTAATGTGAGAGAACACCATATTTTTATTTTAAATTAGTTTACAGTTTTCTATTCCCAGTCGAGACGCGATTATGTATCGCGAAATTGAGTGTAAATAACTGATAGGATTCGTTATGTAAAGGTTATAAGTTACCGAAGTTCGTTAAATAGAGCTTAAATAATACTTTCTGTTTATATTATGCGATTGGAGAAGCTTTAAGAAAGGTTTTTTTGGTTTTCGTAATATACTTGTAGGTATATTTTTTATTAGCTCTTACGGGAAGTAGTTCTAGGGGATTTTGAGTAACTTGATATATCGAAGGTCGTTACATTAAAGTTCATAATGTAATGAAGTGTTGCAAGCGAGGACGATGTCCCCGTCGAATATCGATTTAGGTTACAATGTAGCCTACAACCTGTCTCGTTGCCGCTGCGACGTTGCCAAACTGTCTAGTAAACATCTCAAAACGGACGCCAGACTTGTTGCATGTTGCCGCTCAGATCGACACGAGTCATACAAGCTTCAGTGTCGCACTGTTTGTAGCTGAGTGTGTACCTAATGAGTCCATTTACAATGTGGTGCAACGATACAGTTTTACGATTGATTGAAGCCTATCAAAGTTATGAGTTGTTGTGGGACAGGTCGAACGTATATTATAGGAATAAGAGGAAGAAAAACGAAGCGTGGGAGAACTTAGCTAAGTCCCTAGAATTAGGGAGAACTGAAGTTGAAACTAAAATACATACACTGCGTTCACAATTTATTCGTGAGAAGAAGAGAATAACGACATGTATGGCTGCTGGCAGACGAGATGATAAGTCCAGTACATGGTTCGCGTATGATGCAATGAAGTTTTTGCTGCAGGGTGGCACGAGGTCTAGTAACGCGGACACATTGGATACACCGGTAAGTCACGTAGAAACGTGTGGCGATTCTCCTCTTGTGAGCAGTGACAGCCTAACGGTAGAGCAATCACCGTTGTAACAAATATATATATTTAGAAGTGGCAAACGACCATGCAATTCACCAAATAGTAAATAATCAGTAATAGCCTAATGGTTGAAACTCGACCTCTCAATCGAAATCCTGAGTTTCGAATCCCAAGCACGCACTAATGATTTTTTAAAACTATGAGTGTATTAGAAATTAACTATCACTGCTTTACGCTGAAGGAAAACATTACGAGGAAACTTACTTACTTGCACACCTGAGAGTTCTCTAAAGTGTGTGGAGGGAGTCTATCAATTCGCAATTGGCCAGCGCGGTGAGCTATGGCCTAAAAACTGACATTCTGAGAGAAGATCCGTGACCAGCAAAGCGATCAGTCTTACTTGAGGTTGAGACATGCGTTACTGCACCTCAGGACTATGGTGGAATAGCTGTCTCCTATACCTCTTCCTTGAGACCAAAACCAATACAGTTACTGGGCCGAATTAGGCGTAGTGGTGTGTGGTGGTGGTGGTGTTCAGTGGCTGCGTAAAGTCGTGGGCGGTGTGGGCCTACGCCCACGATTTCGCGGTACGAAGAGCGCCTTACAGCCGAAAAAAGTATGAAAAATCCAAAAGTACACGCGGCAAGTTTTTCCTTTAATAAATGTATTAAAATTCTCAACTTAAAGATATTCCACGTATTACACATTAATGTGAATGAAATAATCGATATTTCTGATAAAATGAGTTACAAAACTAATTAATGGGTAGAAAACTGTTAGATTTTATTTTTATTTTTATTTTATAAGACCTTCTTGCACCATCAGAGAGCCTCGCGAAATGCACCTTGCCCACATTAAGTTTAGGTCTTGCGACACCACTGGTGGTGTTCAGGGATGTTATGGAGCTCCGTATTCGTAACTGAAACTATCGGATAGCTGAAACAAAAAATATCCGTTACCGTATCCGATATCAATTTTTTGGACACCATACCGGTCTGACGCGCATTGGGTCCCGGGTTCGATTTCCGGCCAGACAGAAATATGAATGATGAGTTTAGATTTCTGTTCTGGATCTGGGTGTTTGTGTATTTGTCTTTGTGCGTCGATGGCTCCCACGACACAGGTGAAAGTCCTAGTATGGGGCTATGAGTGTACAAAGCAAAAGCGTCTATAAGTGGTATAAAACATATTATCCGCACTTATCAATTCAACAGCATTTTACTAGGAATTGATAAGCGGTTATCGGTAAGTAATTCGTGCTTTAGCACGTGCCTGTTCAGATTTGGAGATTAATCAATTATTTACATAATCAGCTTGTGAACAATGATTGTGATTATATAAATTGCAATTTAATTGATCGTTTTAATTGTTGTATGTAACAATTAAAAGTTCCTTTATTACCTGTTCACTTATTTTATTATGAGAACTTTACCAAAAACATTAACTGGCGGTATTGCACGAAAAGGAGCTTCTTGGATTAATAATAAAAATGAACTGGTCAAGTAGAGTGGCCAAAACTGGACATAAAAAATCACGTTTGTTTTATGGGAGCCCCTTTAAATAAATATATACATATGTATTTTTAGCAAACGAGCACGCAGTCCACCTGATGGTAAGTGGTTACTGCCGCCCATGGACATCTGTAAGTAACTTCATATAGAACAGGGATTTTATATGAAGTCGATCACAGATGCATTGCTGCTCCCGAAGATTAAGATGGTCGCCTCATATATAAGTGAGCCGGCAACCACACCCTTCCACGGAAACGCAACAACTGTTTCACACCAGAAATAGGTTTTTAATATTTGTTATTATAGCGACAGCATAATTACATCATTAGTTAAAATTTTAACTGTCTAGCTATCAC
>DWNE01003940.1:0-15895 GCA_018249875.1 Cecropterus toxeus
GACAAACAGAAAAGAAAAATAAAAATCATTGTTTTGGGTTCTAATAATGAAGAAAGATCCCTGAAATTGGTTTTTTTTCTAAATATCTTCCATGTACAGAAATCGATCACTTACAGATTTATTATAGTATAGAAGATAGATTTTAACAACAAAACCTTCAATAGTTCTACGTCCGTAATTTCGATCAGAGACAGAGATTTTTGGTACATGTGACAGCAATTCCACCAAAATCAATCCACATTTGCTTCCAGTTCTAAAACATATTATTCATATTTGTATGAATTTTACTCTGCCTTTAAGAGCCTGTAAATTTAGGGCAACCTTAATAACTGAGTAAATTTTAGCACAATGTTAATTAAATGAAATAGCTTTCTTATGTTATAAATAGCTTATATTTATGAAGGAGACTTACTTATCCGAGGCACTCAAACTTAGCCTTCTTGGCCTTCATTACGGATGTTCTTAGATAGCAGAGACCAATAAGTATCAGGTGACACACATGGTCATTTGTTACTTTAGCCAATAAAAAATAATTATGATTATTGGAATCAGTTTAGGAGAACTCGAATTAATGTATTTACTATGAAGTCAACATGACATTAGTATAATTGAATTATGCCTGTTTACCTCAGGAATAATTAATCCACATTATACGCAATTAATGTTTACAAATTGATTACAAATTATGCACTGACAGTCAGGTTTGTTTAAACAGGAAAGTTTTTTAATGGTTACAGTGTTTCAAAGGGGATATACTTCCCAGTTAGCTGACAACTTGCTCTATATTTTGAGCGCTATGGCTAATGAAGTGAGAGGAATGATGGATGAGACGAGATGTTTCTACGCCTCACCTTTATAGGCTTCTTTATTGACGCGCTGCATGAACAGCCGTCAAGCGATAGGCGACTATAAGATGGATGTTTTTTTTTTTCAAATAATAGTGTAATATGCAATCATCATTACTGTTAGATTCAAATGCAAGATAAATATGATGAAGTCATTGTCATGTTTAAATAGTCAGCATTAAAATAAAACATTCTTATACGACCTACATTTCTGGTTAATCCATACGGTGAATATAAGCGTACCAAGACAAGCTTATTTTTTACGGCATTTGCATTTATTAATTTACTCATTTATACATTCCTAGGTTCTAAAACTACTAGTGTTTTACAAGTACATACCTGTTTTTTATTATTTTATGGAAGTAACAAACGACAGGCGAAAACGAAGACTGCATTACTTGGTGGTAAGTGGCATCTGCCGAATACAGACATATATATTCTACGCCAGTTAAAATAAGGGTCCTATCTAAGATCAATCGCAGTCGCGATGCTACTTCTGAGGAATCACTTAGAATGTCATGTATAAGTGTATCTTATCACGTTTGTCCTTCAAACCAGAACATAGCAGAACTTAACATAGATGATAATATGACAGAAATATGTGTGCCGGTAACTTTTACTGCTACAGAAACAAAATAATATTACCTGTTTTCTCCATTCTCGTTACTCTTTAGCAATAAAGCAAGTCACCTATGTAAGCTTTCTTACTGTGCATTTGCCCGTAAGATCCCGGAAATAAGTCGAAGCTGTCGCGCACCATTTTGTATTTTTCCCGATACGTGTATTACATTAATATGATTCTTTACTGAGTTTGTATCCTGTCGTTATGTTTCATATTCAGTTTACAAATAATTCTATTTATGCTATAAAGTACAACAGGTGCAATGAAAACATTCAATCTATATAATTTTCTATTTCATAAAGTTTATGCTTGTTGCAATATTGTACGTCGCTTTTTACAAGTCGTAGTGCAATATAATTATTTACGTGTTTCTTAAAAAAATATAACATAAAGAGCTAATTTCATTATAGTTTTATCCATACAAGCTCAAAGACCATCTACATGACATTTGAAATTTGCTGAATTTTCTAACTGTTGGACTTCCTAGCCACATAAGAAGACATAACCGCAAATAAAAAGACAGCAGACAATACCAATAAGTGATAACGACATCTCTCAAGTATTGGTAAACCGGGAACTGAATTTAAAAACGGCTGTTGCCAAAAACGCAAGTCTTATTACGAGAGTAACAATTATTATGTAACTAGGCCGAGTTGTGATTGATTGAACCATCGCTCGGATCTGAATATCGAAACGGCAACCTGTGCCAAATGTTTTTTATTTCCTCGTTTATTGTTTTCGCTGCAAAAAATAGACGCGTTTATTTTCATAGTTTTTACTAGTGCATCTGCATGCTTTTTAAATTGTAAACTTTTCTTTGACTAATCTAGATATTTAGAGACCCCGTTTAAAGTCACACCCTATTTGTTTTCTGGGTCAAGAAGTGTAAAAAGTGCGAATTCTTTTGAATGTGTTTCGAGATTTCGCACTTTCTACACGATAAATATGCGAGACCAAATATTTCAGGCATGTAACCGCAGTTTTAAGCCGTATTCATAATTTATGAATGGGTCTTTAAACGTATTAACCTTCGTATACGTTTTCTTAATTTAATAAACATAATTTCTATTTACAGGCTGTCCGCAATAATTGTTATATTTTTTCTATATTATAAAGTATATTTGTGTTTCAAAGTTCACCTCTTGAAGTTTCAAATCACAGTGTGTAATTTCCAGAAACATACTAGAGCTACATCTTATTTACTTACTATTGTTAAACTCATACAGGTATGTTTGAAAAAAACACAAATAAAACGTAGGTGTGCTAAGTTGACAGATGTTCTTATTTTAACTAGAGTTCCGATCTAGTAATAGGTTTAGAACAAAGTATTTATAGTCATCAGTGAGCCGGCACCCGAACCCTTCCACTGAAACGCAAGAACTGCTTCACGCTAGATATAGGTGTGACGGTAGTACTTCCCCGGTTCAACTACATTGGTTCTACCACCCGGTAAGTTAATGCTAATTCCACATTCTTCCATGTTATACGCGTGCAAACTCATTGCCAACAGCTTTTTCATAAAACTCATAATTCTCAAAACTAAGTGCGACTCAACAACACCAATCGTGAGTACAAGAAGTTATGAAAGATACCATTTCCTGGGGCTTGTTTAATTAACGTTACCTCGAATGTCACTATTCACGGCTTACAATGGAGCAATGAGCCTTTGTTTGCGGAGTTGTTTAGCTACAGAGTATAACCTACTCAGTTGACTCAATTTCGCGATGTTAATTGGAATCACACCGATACCCCGCGCGCCTCGCTTTTGTTATCGTGAGTTATGTCTCTATAGCCAATTAAGAATGGAACAACAATCCTTGGAATAGGGTTAGTAACTTATATTTGCTAGTATATACTTGTCGTAATTCGATAGTTAATTAATATACTACGTCTGTCGCCATTTTTCTAAGACCCGAGGGATGGAGCGTGCCATACCGGTCTGATACGAGTGGGTTCGTACCCCGGCTAAAAATGTATGAAAGATTCGTTTAGATTTCTGTTCTAGGTCTGAAGGTTTGTGTATTCGTCTTTGTGAGTGTTACCTACGACACTGAGATCCTAGTGCCAGGCTGAGCGTAGAAAGCGTTATGATTCTTTTTTACAAATATGAAGTAGCAAACGAGCAAGCAGCCCACCTGATGGTAAGTGGTTACTGCTTCATATAGAACAGGGGTTCTATATGAAGTCTATCACAGATGCGTTGCTACTCCCGAGGACTGAGATAGTCGCCTCATATAAAAGTGAGCTGGATATGCGAATTGGATATATGATTCATAATCTGAATAAAGTTGTAAAGGAAAAGTTTGTAAGGTTTGGTTTATGTGTTTGGTACTCTATCGCGAAAATAATACTAATTGTATTCGGATTTAAGGCATACAGATAGTTTGTGCCGTAGAATAGTACATAGGATAATTTTTACCATAGAAAAATGACTTAGGGGTGGACCCGTGAGAAAAACCTAGTAAACGATATTCATATTATGGAATAACTATATCAACACGTCAATGTGTTGTACATGAATAAATACGTAGTTTTATTTGGCTTTTAGAATGAATTTTGAAATAAAATGAGAGGAATAAAATGTATTTATGTTAAAACGTTATGAGAAAATTTTATTACAGTTGAAAGGAAAATTGTTTTACAACCAGGCTCATAAGTGCCTTTAGGTCCGCGAATTACCGTAAAGTTATGTATATTTAAATAACATTTAACAGTAATTTGTCAGTTATATTAATTTATGTAAATAATCGGATGATTGAGGAGACCGTGTGAATCAAAAATGGCAACAAATCTCATTGATTCAGGCAAGGCCGTCAGATCTCCTATCTATAGGTACGGAGTTGGTTACAAATGTTTACCATGATGGCCACTTCCCATCAGGTGGACTTAAATAAGATTTGCTACTTCCATCTAATAAAAAGAAAACTTACTATCATAGATGCATTATTCTTACTATCGGCTTACACTGTTTATTGATTTTTAATATTTTTTTCGGTGTAATCCAGTAAAAGATAAGACATGTTCAATAATGCATCGTACTTTTTACAATGCATATATGCATATTTTTAAATATTATATTACTTTGAAAACAAAAATTTAAGTCTAATATCTAAGAAAGTCTTACCTTAAACTTTAACAAAGGGTAAAAGCAATCATGAACAATAAATACATACCATTCAGCTCTTTTGACCGCGAAAATATTGTGAACTTAAAATGCTACACTTCGTCAAGGGTTGGTGTTGGAGGATGCGCTAACAATATGTCAATATTGTGAATCTCGCAAAAAATAAACTCGCCGAGCTTTACGTGTGCAAGCGGATTTTTTCAGCTTTTCACACGATATGCCCACGTTTATTTACTACAGAACCTTTACTCACACGAAATGTGATTTTCTTTTTAGTTTTTCATTTACTTTATGTTATGGTAAATTATACCGGCAATCTTCCAACAAGCAAAACAAAGTCGCTTCCCACTGTCCCTGTGTATGCTTTGATCTTTGAAACTACGCAACGGATTTTAATACGGTTTTTTTTAATAGATAGGTTGATTCAAAAAGAAAGGTTTATATGTATAATACATGCATAATATAAAGATTCAAAGATTTATTGAACAAATAATTAATTACACAAGCTTTACGTTCGTAAACAACTGCAATAGTTATAAAAACTGTGTCGCAGCCGTTTACGCCGTTTAATATAGTAGATAAACTGCAAATTTAAGAGGTTTCTAATGTGATGTCGTATACAAACACATTGTCCAATGCGAATAAAGCTGTGAACGTTGTATATAAGACATTCTGTAGTATATTTAGTATTCTATAGTATCTGTGCGAAGCCGGGGCGGGTCGCTAGTAATATTACAAATAAGAAAGCGTTTGAAGATGTACATGCAAGAAACACACATGTGTTTGTTACTCTATCACGTAACTACTGATCGGATTTTGCTCAAATTTGGTAAAGTTTATGGCCTACAATATGGTGGTGAACGTGAAGCGTGTTTAACTGCGGAAATAAGCTATAACTATAAATAGCTCCAAATAGTTTTTAGAATGCTATCTAATATAGAGACTCCTAATAATATGGTCATGATGCTTTCGCAGTCGTTTCATGTTGGGTTAAGTATAATGTTCTTTACTTATTTTACTGCTTGTGTTTTACAAAGTATTCAGTAACGATATAAGTAACTATTCGGAAATAATTTGAAGAGAAGTTATGTAGTTGATTGCTAGTTTTAAAACATCTACGAGATAAGCTAACTGATTATGTTAAAATTTTCTGGAATGGTAATTCTTATCTCGAAATTTTAAGGGGTTTATAATTATAGATAGATTAATAACTACTATGCCCGGAGATGCAGCGTCTAAGTCAAACCACATCTTTCACAGAAAGAAATTAAATGAAATTCTAAGCACAAGAATACGGAAGTCTTTATAACATTATTCGTAGTCGTCGCAAACAAAAAGATACGCCTTTTTCCTTATTTGACTGCTTTTACTTAAGTCACCCTTTTAGGGTCTCAATTACTGCAATGCGGCGGGGCAAATGTTCTGCATTGTCATCAGCGGTAATAAATAAATTGGGAGATTTACTCCAAACTGAGCTGAGCTGCAAGTCACTTCGATGAAATATCTCGTAATAAATTCCTGTCATTATATGTGACGTCATTGTTCAAATCAATGGAATTACATAAGAAGTCATATTATGGTTTTTTTTTTTGCATTTTTGGAAGGAACTACGTTATCTTTGGATATTAACTTAAGATTTGAAGCCATATGTACCAGGTACTAAGTATTCCTTCGCATAACATGTATCTGGAAGCGCATTTCTTATCATTTTCGTATTTACGAAACAATATTTATTGCGTAAATGATACCAAAATCTCTTCTGTAAGATGATACAAAGTTACATTCAAACAAATTCGTCAATGCTTGCTCAACACGGGCATAAATAACATGAATTAAATTAATGTTTTATTTAAATCTATAATCCTATAGTACAAAGTTTTTTAGTACCTACCATTATCGACAGCACTGCACGTAATTTAAAACTACACTTATTAAAGAATTTCCTACAACTGTAGCTATTGTTTTTCGTAATTTCGTTACTACTTGCACCTTACTTTATCAAGTTTAAAAGTGTTTTCCTTATTATCTTTATAGGCAGTTTGGCGTAAGTTATTTTTTTACAAAAACATCTTCCCGGACTGGTGTTATCTGTACGAAATAAATCATTTTATGGTTAGCTCCCGATCTTGATAAGCCCGTTAGTACCGGAGGTAAATGACAAGTTTTATTTCTTTTTACATTTCGGTGCCACTTTTGGCAAATCGTGCTTAGTGAGAGAGACTTTTTGACAATTTTTGACAATTTGACACTGGGAAAAAAATTAAATTGTATGAATTTTAGTTTTGTTCATAATCTTACTTAATGTTTAATAAATCGATTGCAACACCCTAGCAGGGTTCATGCCGAGACTGTACTGATAATAATTGTAAGACCTTATGAATGTAGCATGATGCAATAAATAAATGTCTAAACGACTTTTATATGAGGCGACCATCTCAATCCTCGGGAGTACAACGCATCTGTGATATGTGATTTTAAGCTGATATGATCGCGGAATTGATGCATTTTAATATATTACGGGTACTCATGATATGCGCTTTTTTAAAATCAAAAACGAATTCAAAAATCGCATATCGTGAGTACCCGTAACATATTAAAACCTATCTGTGATCGACTTCAGATAGAACCCCTGTTCTATATGAAGTTGCTTGTAACTGTCCATGGACGGCAGTAGCCACTTACCATCAGGTGGGCTGCTTGCTCGTTTGCTATTTCATATTTAAGAAAAAGACTTTGTAGTTGATAAAGCCCTTTGCGGTTAAATCTAATTTTTCTCGCGTTTTATACTTACATTTACGGTAAAAGGTATTTTTTCCCTCAGTCTAATTCAAGGAATACGTAAATTATTTGTGGAATTAAACTACGGTTTCCTCACGTAAATGTTTAATACAAAAATGTATTTGGAATAAACATTAAATACAGTGTAATGTAGCGTTTTTGTTTTTTTTTTGTAAAACGTGTAGGTACGTATATAAATTTAATAGCGTAATATTTAACTTTATTGTATTGTGTTAATCTAACAAAAAATACCAGTATACTCAAAGCTGAAAAAGGTTGATCTTTAACTGAAGAAAATCCCGAAGAAAAGTCAGACGATGCTTATCTGGCTAATTGTACTGTATTGGCTGATCGTTTGGCAAATACTCTTATTTATTACAAACTCGCAAGGAATCTAGATAATACGTTCTTTTCTTAACACAATATGGTGTTTATATTCTCAAAAGGAATTCTATTTATTTACAATTATTTCTCTTTGACTGTTTATTATCTTTGTATTGTCGCTTACTTTGTTACCCGAATGCGTCAGAATGGTAAGGGTAATGTTTTTTGAGCTTATGTATGTATATATATGGCATATCATTAGAATCGTCTCAGTATTGAAAGTGACATATTCTTTATAATTTTTAAAAATGGTGCCTAGAAATATGGGTATCAAATGAAAGAAGTAAATAGACCATTCTTAATATATATATATATATATATAAGTCTAATACTTTTACTCGAATATTTTCACAAAAACTCATATGTAGCGTTAAATTAATTGTATCATTATAATTAATTTACATACAAAAAACAGTTTAAGCAGTCGGGTTTTTTGTTTTAATATTTTCAACAATTTTACTAATTTTTGTACTGCTAGCAGGGACACTTCTCTCCTTATAATATCATGAAGCTAGTGTGAATTGATGAGTATTGAATAAAAAAAATCCGGCAATTATATAAGATTTCGATTACTCTCCCTGGGGCGGATATTAGGGACAATATTACAAAGATCTGCTAATGAGTTTGAGAACCTTTTTCTGTCATCCTCATTAACTCATTATCCACTGTCCTACTGATGACGATCGATTTTGTTCTGAGAATTCTTTTCAGGCCATGGTCCACCAAGCTGTGGATACAGATTGAGATTATTAAAGTTAATAAAGTTTGGAAGGTGGTAAAATCTGTATAGTTCTACTGAAGGTACTACAGTCATACCTATTTCGAACATGAAGCAGTTTATGCTTTTCGTTGGAAGGGTATGGAGGCCGGTAGACTTATACGAGGCGAACATCTTTGTACTCAGGAATGACAACGTATCTTTGTATAATTGATTTGTAGAACTTTTGTCCCATATGAAGTTGGTTACATAGCCCATAGTTTAGGCAGAAATGACCACTTACCATAAGGGAGCATGCTTCTTTGCTACTTCAATTCTAGAGAAAGGACTACTCCAGCCAGTTTTTCTTCCACTTTTAAATCTAATTCAATACTTTTACAACTTGTTTGTATTCCATTGAAATGGTTTTTACATATCATTACGTACTGTCATTTTTTAATATTATTATTATTATTTATAGTTATATATGTCCAAACCCTTAAACACGAAAGATACCCGACTAAAGCAGCTTTCGCATCATTTAACGTCAAACGCATACGAGACGGAGCTCTTTGGTATTCATAGACGTCGCGTGCCAACTAACATGTTTGACGTATAGTACTCGCGTACAACGGAATGCATTTAGGATTATGATTTTCAAAAAACTCGCTAGATTCGATATACTTATACTTGAAAATAGTTGTTATCTTAGACGGAACGTGGAAGGAAATTTTCGGAGATAAAGAGTAATAATTGTGTAGGTCTTGAATAGCACCACTTCCTCTCATACTATGATGTCTTAGGAGGCAAATAAGGGAAAATTTGCAAGCGATAAGCAGCAAGCCCTTGTTGTATAATATCAACACTGACTGCAGCCTAACTTATGTGAAGGTCAGTTTCCCATCGCTCACAAACTACAAATTAACTTCAAAAGGTTGATGGATAGAAGGAACCATACGTTTTTTTAAGTGAATATATATTTATTAACAAACTTTAATAAGACTCCATTTCAATTAACCAATTTTCATACAAAATGGAAATAGCTTAAAGGAATACCGTCAAAAATAGTTTCAAACAAGTTTGTCATAAGAATTTCATTATATAAGAAAAGAGGCATATAAATAATATGGGAAAAGAAAGTCTTGATGACCCTAAGGTACCATTAGGGTGCCTAAATAAGGAAATGCGTCTATAACTATTTGCGATGAATCGCTTATGGGAATATGCATAGGAAATTACGTAAGTACCCTATGGCATTAAGAACCATTACATAGGTACTAAGTTATAAGTATCATTGTTAACCAGGTGGTAGAACCGGTGTTGTTCGACCGGGGAAGTACCTCCGCCACACCTATTTCTAGCGTGAAGGAGTTCTTGCGTTTCGGTGGAAGGTGTTCGCCGGCTTACTTATATATGAGGCGACCATCCTTAGTACTCAGGAATTGCAATGCATCTGTGATTGACGGGGTATAATTTCGTATATATAAGTTATTTTTATTAGGGCTGGAAACTGAAGAAAGAGCAAATTAGACAATAAATTTTTATTAAAATCCTAAATAAGACAAATAGGAAATCACCAGCTGAAGTTATTTTAATTATTTTTAAATTGTATAAGCCATCAAAATGTAACAAAGTAGTTTGACGACTCAAAATTTATTTGGCTGCCGCAAAGTTCCCTCTCATAATGATAATAAATTATTGTTTTTTGAGGAAATAATAGTTTTCGGTCGAGTATATATTTTCCAAAATTTGTAAATTGAAAATCGCATAACTCCGGGTTCGCATAAGCCGGGGTAGCGTAAGTCGAGGTATCACTGTTCAACTGAATCTATCAAGGTTCTCATTAGTCGTAACGTATTGTCGTTATCGCAGAGTATTTTTATTGCATGGCAATATTGCATCCAAGTTAAAGAAGCTATTTTAAACAATTTTTCTTTACATCAGTTCTTCATATTAACCAACAATTTATTATTCTTGGTATCAAAAGTGTAAAGTCTACAAGAACGTAATCGACAAACTTAGGAAAAGTCACGCGTGTCACATTCAGACAGAATTGCGTAGATTATGAATATCCACTGAAAGCTCGAAGATTCATGCGTGGAGATAATGTATTAAGTTTGGAAATTACTTCGGTTTCCCATCCGCCCTTAGACCATCGAGAGGATTACCGACGCGTAAGCTCTGTCGTGCAACTGTTACGACCTACATTGAGATCGTCAAGTGAAACTCATACTGTGGATTTACTACTGACGCTAACTGAATGAAGTTTAACGATTAACTTTAGAATATTGCTATCAACCCAACATTTTTCCACTGCTGAGCACTAGTTTTCCTTCAGAGAGATCAAAAACCACCGGACAGGCTAAGTACGAATTAGTAGACGTCACACACCTATAAGAATTGTTTTAGCAAACTCTCAAATGTGTAAAGCATTGATATTTTTTTTTTTCCAATACGCACATCGTTTAAGAAAAATCATAGGTGCGATTAGGATTCGAACCACGAACTGAACTGGCTAGTTTAACCAGTAGGCAACCACTGCAGAACATTACAGTGAAATACACTTGCTATGCGCAAGTGTATTTCACCGTATAAATTGTAACGTAAGTAATTGGATAAGTTTATGCCAGCAAGCACAATGGCCTCGGAGACGTTGCGTTATCGCATATATTCGCAATAATTTCGCACGTCTCCACCTCAGGCGGGCTGTAAGAGCGACACTTTTACCGTAAGTATTCACAAGGAGGTAAAGTCGGAAGGAAAGGACAACATGAATGCTTTTAACCTACTTTGCGATTTACGTCGTTTTTGCTAACATGGATATCCATATTTTGGCAACATTTGTACTTTGTGCGTGATTTAGACACGAATAAGTTATATAGTTTCAAATATGCATAGTATTTATGTATTTCATTTATTAAAGAGCTGTATTTGTGTACGCTTATTCCACGCCAAGGAAGTTCTGGGTTTGATTCCCTAGACAAACACACGAATGACTAAAATTTCCTTTTTAGGTTTGTGTCTTTATATATTTCTCTGTGTATCCATGGCACTCAAAAGCTAGAGAACCGGTTTTTTATAACATGAGCATGTAATTCTGATGGTAAGTGGCCACTACCACCCATGGACACCAACCTCAGATGTAACCAGTCTTAGGTTAGCCACAGATACGTTGCTACCCCTGAGGACCAAAGTGGAACGCCTCGGATAAGTTTGTCTCCCTTACCACACCCTTCAGAACACAGCAACGCTGCACGTGTGAGGCAGAAATAGGTGTGACGGTGATACTTCCGAAGTTCAATCACAATGAGTTATCTAACTTAAAAAACGAGGAAGCATTAGAAACTGATATACCATCAAATTACATTTCTATAGCGAACATCGCGTAATGGACATTCTACACGATGTGCAACTGCAAATGTGCAATGAAAAATAATACATTACACCATAACACAGTACAGTAACCATAATAAAAATACAGCTATTCCGTTATAGCCATTTTATACATCTTATCTAATACTATAAGGAATAGTCCTTTTATATGCAAAACGTCATGATATCACCATTATCATTTTTGTACTTTCTCGACGTTATCGCTTAGATAACTCGAACGTCACACAAAAGCACCCGTGTTACCCATATTAACGAAAATATTGGCGTTCCGAAAAGATTTTGGGAAAGCGGAAAGTCATTTAGATAAGTGGAAAAAAACTGGCGCTTCTATTCACGTAATATCTGCGTCACCGGAATAGGGCCGCGGAGTATTCACGCACCTGAGATAAGTTAATATCACAGAATTACACGAGGCTTCTGCGTTCGCTTTATAATACGAGCTTCCGCCTTCGACTTCGTACGTGCTCTTATTTGTTGAGGTCGTAATATGGCCAATTAAATAAAATGAACTGCAAAAAATCTCGTGAAAAACACTTAAATAAGCCAATTTTACAAACGATCTTGCTAATGGTATTGGAATTTAGCTTTATTGATGTAAGTAAATTGGTACATTAATTTTGTACAATTGACTTCGAAAAAATATTTATTGATTTTTATGCCAAAGTCTCAAATAATACTCCGGCTTTACGCAGCAATACGGCACCCATGTAGGTAGGAGTATGTTCTTTATATTAGAAAGTAAATTATTACATATTTTAACCCTAAAGTAAATTTGATTTAAGGTTTACATGCTTTAGGATTTCCTCCTCCATAACCCTTCTCGTTTTGGGAGAACATCTGCGCCCTTAATGTTAATCTAGTAAAACTTCAAAGGGCAATATAAAACAAACCTACGCACAGAGCAAATACAAGACATTTTGAGATGGAATACAGCAGATTTAGTTTATAAATAAATCCACTAATACATAAGTAACATTAAACCATATCCAAAAGGCCTTTGATATTGGTTAAAAGTTTTCTTACATAATAGTAAACAAAATAATCTCATTTTTTCTTAAGCCTTACGAAGTGCTAGATATACGAAGTACTACGGTGTTATATAAAACCGGAACATATTCCGGGAGGGACAATTTGATTCTCGTCCAAAATATCTTGACAAAATTATTCAAAAAATACATTGTTCATTAACAGTGACCACACCCAACGCCGGTAGTACGAGTTTCGCCCATTTTCCCCATTTTGCCTATTTTTCAGCATTCGCCTATCATTGCAAGGCTGAAAACGAAAACTTAACCGTCTGATGTAAATCGCAATATATGGTTGAAAACACAAACAATGATCGTTTTTAAGAAACGTATTAAACTCGTACTGTAGACAGTACGGACCCAGATCAAATGGCAATTTTTTTTTTTTTATTTCTTTTTCATTTTATTTAGCGGCATTTGTATTGCTAAATACAAATACCGAGCTTGACAAATCAGTTCGCCAGGTTGCCTTCATTACTTTTTTCTGTATGTTATAATTGCTTTATACGTATTTTTATTCAATCTTGTATATGCTAGAAAACGTCGCTCGATTAACCTAACTCAATATATAATTCTCTATTCATGCGCCATCGTAACTAGGTTACACACCCAAAATAGTACTTTCTTTGAACACCTGAGATAACTCAATACCGTTGATCATAAGCGATCGTCCCTTGTCCTTTATATTAGGGATGCTAGGGGTTCGATCGGATCGGATCTGGATATAAATACGGACATATAAATTTTTTATTGAACTGGTTTCAGATACGATTACGGATAATTATTTGAGGTTATCCGATAGTTTTGCATAATTTCCGTTAGAGATATTAGATTTTAAAGGATTGTTAAAGTTAAGCCAATATAATAATTAATTTGACTTAATTTAATACTTAATTTATAATAATTAATTAATAATTATTATAAATTAAGACTTAATTTATAATAATTAATTAGTCAAATCGTGTAATTTAGATTATAAGTAATCAAAATCGCGGCTGGTCAAAACTTCTTCATAACGCGTGTAATTTCGATTCTAGACGTATCTCAAATTATTCCAAACTTTTTATCGGATCCGGTTACGGTTTCGCACACATTTTTATTTTATTTTATTAGGATATCCGATAGCTTCGTTTACGATTTCAGATTCATTTTTATTTCAGATATCCGATAGTTTCGGTTACCATTATAGAACTCCATAACATCCCTTTATATCCCCATAATTGTTGTAATAGGACCCCTCTATTCGATGAAGTGTAAAGGGTGGTAATTTATTGGGTAACTTCGCCCACTCGATTGTACAGACAACACTATTACAAATGATAATGCCAGTTTAATTACTTTCGCGCCCGAAAATAATTTCATTAGTCGTTGGCACTTGAATTGTGATTGCGTTAAATTAGTTGCTCGCGATTAAATACCTTAGCTGCCTTTTGGACGCTTACCTGAAACAGAGAAAAGGATTATTAGTACAGTTTGAAAGCATTAAATTAACACTGAAATAAATTAAAATAATAACTATGAAGTTAAGAGAAACTGTAATTCTACTCACTAAGCATGAAAAATAAATTAAAAATAGTAGGTAATAGTAGTAGTATCTTATAATTGCGCTATTGTGTTCTTATTTGATCGTAAAGTAGGGCAATACTATGAGTTTTTGCCAAAATTGTTAAGTAAAGGTATTAAAGTACATATATTTTTTCAGAAAGGTCCATTTACTAGCATTAATTTGATGTCCATAGCATAGTAAAAAAGTCGTCCCTTCTCCCCCCGTTTTCCCCTATTTTCAAGCGCCATTTTTATAAATCATATAGCCTATGTCACTCTCAGAACTGAGACGATTGTAATGATATGTCATACGTCACAATCCGTTAAGCCGCTTGAGCTGTAGCGCGTGCCAATGAAATATACATACATACAAACAAACATACATACACTCGAAGAACATTACCCTTCTTCCGAGGCAGTCGGTTATAAAGTGTCAAAAACCACCTTCAAAACATACGCGGCATATTTTTTAGAGGTATTAGCAATTTATTTGTAACCAGTCAAATAAAAAATCACTCCTATTTGGAATCAGTAACACATATCTATAAATGCTAGCTGCAAGTTAACGCTAGTTGGGCTGTATGCCCCTTTGCTGCTTTTATAGCGCAAAAAACAAAGCAATTCGCATTTAATGCAGTACTTCTACAGTAACAAGCGCTTCGATCCAAATATGCGAATTTAAATAAAACCTTGGTTTGATAAAACCCGGCTATATTAGTCCGCTGAGCCCGGCGCGGCTCATTCCACAACTTTACGCTATAAAAGTTAAAAGGCCACATTACCGCAAGTAATAAACGAATCTCTAAATTGAGAACGATTTATGGGGATTCTTCATTCACTCGTTTATTGGTGATCTTAGGCGCTCGTAATTGTATACACCCTAATATGAGTTTTATTAGCTAAAATTTTACATGTAGAAAATAATGCGTGTGATTGTATAGTACTATATAGTATATAGTTGCGAAAACACGACGTAAGTATTCGTTTTATGTTATATGAATGTGCATATTTTTTTATGTGTGTGAACCGTACATACATATGCTCAAAAATCATTACTCTCCTTCTGACGCAGTCGAATAAAAATAAACCTACCTACATAGTCCTCTGAGCCATATGCGGTTGTTCTCTACTTTACGCAACGAAAGTTAAAATGGCACATTACCACAAGTAATCAGCAAATCTCTTGATTAAGAAGATTCTCGCGATCTTTGTTCGTATATGGAGCTAATTATCTAAACAGCTAATTATAATTTTGAGCTAATTTAAGTAGGAAAACTATTCAGTGATTGCTTCATATTTTTCTGCGCCCAAAAGTTATAACAATTGTAATATATTATTGTCTGAGTCATACTGAAACTCCTAGGTTAAGGTTTTAAATAGTTAATAGAAATATGATTCTTATAGTTAATTAGAATTACATTCTTACTTAACGATAATTTAATAAAATCTTGCTCTGTTTTCACGCTTCAAACTACATTTTAG
>DWNE01003941.1:0-15893 GCA_018249875.1 Cecropterus toxeus
ACCCCTGTTCTATATGAAGTTGCTTACAAATGTCCATGGGCGGCAGTAACCACTTACCATCAGGTAGGCTGCTTGCTTGTTTGCTACTTCATATTTATAAAAAAAAAAAACTGGATTTGATGCATTGGAGCATGTACATAATTTTGGCGACTCAAATATTAACTCCGCGGAATTAAATCCTCTCTTATCTGGACAGAGTAGGTAGAATAACATTGTCTATCGCTATCATACAGCGTGGTGTAAGAAATGAAGACTTGCCACAGCACTAGGAAATTCAAGGTAGGAACAATCGACATTAGAACTAGTGCAAAATTCATTGCTGTTTGAGATTTCTACAGCAATTTTGCCCTTTTGATAATTCTTAACCGACTTCCCAGGAAGTTATTTGTCATGTTTGGGTATATTTTAAATACTTTTATTTCACATTTTTTGGGGTGCGGGGTTCATTACTTAGCATTTACCCAAGCATCTTTGGCACGTTTCACGAATTCTTTAGCCTCGGTGTCGGCTGGATGGTTGCAGAGGACGGAGCAGGCGTGCGAGAAGGGATTGTACAACCCCGCGTATGGTCGCAGCATGAACGGAGCTGGCGTCACTTCGCATCGTAGTTCTACGTTGGACTGAAATACCAAGCAGTATATATTATAGTAACCAACTTTTCTTCTGCGAAATTATCCGACCTGGGATCGAACCCGGATATGTATGTAAATTGTTATAATGATAATATTGCAGTAATCGCTACAATATTTGACGTGGGTTTAATAAATGTTTTAATATGTTTTCTGGCTTTTTGTAAAAGTTATAAAAAATCCCCACTGAGAGTGTGGATTAATTATAATTTTTCATCACGGACAGTCAGACCATATAGGCAAGTACTCTACTAGTAGGTCCTCCCTTCCCCAAATGGAACTCTAACATCCGCTGGTGACACCAATGCATCTGTGATTTAACTTTAGATGATTTTAAGAGATAGGTTGCAGATAGTTGGTTGATACCTGTACTGTAACTATCTACAATCTTTTAAAATATTAGGTAGTTTTGATTGTAATAAAACATCTAATGGTTCAACATTCACATTATCATCTCCTGATCGGCTCATATCATCGATAAAGCAATGCTTTCTCGTTTGAAAGGTGTAATAAAATTCCTTTTATTACGTGACATTGAGTCGTGACTTCTGTTGGTCTCACTAGCTACTTTGGTCACAAATAAGTCTTCGCAACTACTATTATAATATTAATTAATAATAATTCATGAGAAAGTTGCTAGCAAAGCAGAACTAAAACAGCGGGAATATATATTTGGAGAGCACAGGGCTGGTTCAAATCGCGCCATGTAGGAAAATCCTATGTCCAGCAGTGGACTTCAAAATGCAAAAAAATCCATGCTAAAGATGAAACAAACTTGATCAAACATGGATTTTTTTACGATAAGGAATAATTTATGATTATTAAAATATTACTGACTTACCCTCTGCTTCACAAGGGGAGGTTTCTGGGGTACACTCGCCAACAACCCTGTATTGCTAGTAATTCCCATGATTTCTACATATATACCCTACTAACTAAATAAATATCAGACTTGTGAAAATTATTCTTCAGTATCGATCAAACAGTCTCTTAGTAACATAAAATAGTGATATCAAATCGTTGTATAAATTTAATACTAACTCACAAACGTTACAGAAAACAACAAAGTGACAGAATGACGGCAATATTTTCCTTTTAGAAGCACGTTAGAAACAAGACCTTTACAAAAAAGACATAAATCTGCATATGTGTAAAAACTTAGTCTGTGTTTAAGGTTTTCAACGATTCTTTAAAATCATTATTGCGTGGATTTAAAAAGCGAGTGATGTTTATTCTTATGATTGCAAATATCTTTTGAAAATCATAATTATTCTTGCTTCTGCAACAAAAGGAAGGCTGGTTAGTTCATGTTGGCATACTTAACGACAGAATCAATAGCCACCCTCTTTATCGGGCAGTCATCAGCTGTTTACTTTATTGCGAGTTTCCTGACATATTTTAATCGACTTCCGTAAATATTCTGGTCGTTTAGGTACTGAACAGTGATGACTGGCAGTTGACGATCCGCGTGGCGGAGGGGTCACCATACAGGTCTGACACGCAGAGGTTTCCGGGTTCGATCCCCGGCCAGATAGATATGTGAATGATGAGTTTAGATTTCTGTTCTGGGTCTGGGTAACTGTGTAGTCGTCTTTGTGTGTCCATGGCACCCACTACACAAGAGAAAGTCCTACTGTGGGGCTACGAATGTAGAAAGCGTTTTATAAAAAAAAATAGTGATGATATTGTTCCATTTGATACTACATATCCATAGAGGATTAAGCTCAATAGTGGGTATCAACAATTAAGGAATGATATCAGAAATATGAATTTCTTTTTTTTTAGCTTTTATTATAACTAAACCTAGCAATAATTTAGACGGGCTACATAAGGGAAGTACTCAACGCCGGTTGTGTCGAAATTTAGGTACAACAACACCAAAGTATAAATCTTGAATGTTATCATGTATTTTTCCACACATTACCGTTTTGGCCGACTATTTACGTTAACGATATCCATTGTTTTGATTTTTCTATACATACTAAGTGTATAGAAATGACGAACTAACTTTTAAACAGTCGTTTACTGAAGTCGGTAACAGGGAATTTAGTTGAAAGTATTATAATACTACATAAGGGCTAAGGTACCAATGTTTTTTTCCCAAGTTAAATACTGAAGGACTAAATTCATTGGTCATTAATTTAAGAATCCACTGTATTCACTTTATATATTTCTAGTGTATTTATAGTGACTATTATAGTCACTACTCTGAATAAAAAATATATATTATATTCTGTAGGCATTGTTGTTAGGATATAATTTACTGAAACAAAGGAATGATGTTTTCACATATATTATTCAAAAAAATTTACACAAAAGCACTAAGACATCCATTTAATCTTATTGTCTAAATAAATGAAGTTTTAAACCGACACGCAACCTCCTAATTAAAAGATATAATTTGTCTCTAAAAATAATACTCATTTTCTCTTTTTTAAATATGGGAAGTAACTATGGCATTATTAACATAATACCTACTAAGCGACATTGTGAATTTCATTTAATCTAGAATAATCTATACTTTTTATTTTACCTCAACTCTATGTTCTATTTGTTACAAAGGGTTTTATATTACAGTATATAGTGCAATAGAATTTGAATGTGTACATTGGGTGAAAATTACAACTCCTATAATTTACATTTTTTAACCACATATTAATTGATAATGTCACAGTAAAGTTTGAAGAATAAAGAACAAAACGCTTCGCTTTCAATTTTCAACAATGAAAATGTAAATTTTACTCTTATTTATGTAAAATAAACTTTCTACTTTAAGTCCACGCGTACTGGAATATATTTAAGAAAATATTTCAATATAATTATAATCATTAAAGGCAGTTACAACACATCGTTACAAAAGATGCACAAATCTCGTTGAATACATAAATCGCTGCCAATGCATATTTAAATATATATCGCTGGTAGTATACTTTGTACTTTAACAGGCGGGTAATAAATTTAGTATATCTAAGGACGCGTTCACATTAAGTAGGTCCGACAGTTTTGTCATTAGCCGACTCACAGATCTTGCTGTTCACGTTATACTTACAACCAATCTGTCGGTCTATATACACATAACCCACGCTGTGAACATTAGGAATATCATTCCGACGTAATGTGAACGGGCCCTATTGCTTCCCGTAAACTCTTCAGTACTTTGTTATGACTGGTAATAATATGCTGTTTTATATACGAACATCTCTTGCAGTACACACGAGTATTTTTAGGCGAATTGGCGCGTTTTACTCGTTGATACTCCAAGGTGATTTATTGTGTAAATAATGGGTTTTCCTACAACGCGAAATGAGTTTCAAATATTTTCTGCGCAACTTGAAATAAGTTTTATAAACCGCACAGCTCCAAATTATTTACAAGATTTTCTTTCCGGTTGGTTCTGCCGACCGAACTCAAATTGTAAAACAAAAAATGCAAATGTCTTATTTCAAATTAATTTCGAGGGATCAATTCATAGTTTCAAATAAAACGGAACTAAAATTACTGAGACATTAAAATTTATGGTTCTCGTAACATTAGAACTTCCATTAAAAACAAGAATGTCTATGACATTTAGAAAGCTCGTAACATTGTTAATTTTCAACGTACATAAAACACAGTTTATACAATTGCAACATATCATTAGCAGTCATGTTCAATTACAAAAATGGAACATCCCTGAACGAGTTACCTGTTACATCAAACGAAAATACACTTTATGATTTTTGTAATGATATCAATGATCTCACGATCCAGCAAGGTCGTCATTTTACACCTTTCAATTTCAGCGAGTGCTTAATCGTAGAATCATTGAGTTCAGTCTATATCAATCTGAAGGCGATGAATTGATTATTTTTAACAAGCCTCTCACGAGATCTCTGAATTGATATGTGAACGTAATTAACTTCACAAATGGCGTCGCAATCAACAGATTTTTTTTGTCAGCGAAGACTTTGTAACATTTATTTAACAACTATACACAGTAAATGTGCCAGACAACATGTCTAAAATAAAATATCAGTGTAACCATATATAAAAATCTGAGTTATATATAAGTATAAGGTAGATCTTTACTACATCTCATTACACGAAAAGGCAAGTCGATTAGAAAGGCAAGTCACAGTTCTTCCGCTTGTCTTAATATCGTAAAAAACGTCCATTAAAATATATTTATGAAATAATTATTATGTCATGAACATAAAAGCAACGTTATTTACTGTAGTCATGTGGTACATTCACATGAATGTTAACCAGCACCCTTAATCAGTATTATTATTAAAATATATATAAACAATAATTTAAACTAACAGCACTCTGCATAAAATGTGTGACTCTCATCTCGTCTCTCACAAATAATCTTTAATTATGACTAGTAGTTAAGAAATAAATTTGAGCATGGAAAACAAGCGAACTACATGACCATGCAACTATAAAAATATTATAAAAACTTAAACAGATAAGTTATAAATATAAATTACAGGTATCGTCACACCATTAACGTTCGTTTCTCGTAACACTAGCGCGTGAACACTTTAAAATGTCTTACGACGGCTCTTTTCCCTTTCCATCGTAATATTACTCTATTACAACGACGTCATCGGGCACAAGCCGCGGGGCGGGACATTAAGGGCGCGAACCGCGTGCCGCCTCTTCAAGCGCTCGCACCTTCAGCTCTCGGTCTCGCTGCTGCCGGAGAAAGTCTTCGTGATGTGCTGGGTGCAGAAAACCTCGTTCTCGCTCTAAAAGCAATTGCCGTTGAAGTTGTTCGTGAGCAGCCGCTTGCTGCGCCAATTGCTCGGCATACGGCCTGCCCAGCAGGTCGGGATGTGCGAGAGGTCGGTACGGTGCACTAGCTCCTAGCCCTAAGCCTAAAGCTTCCTGTTGCGCTTGAGCCGCTTGTTGGCCCGGGTGTAGGTGTAAATGCGTATGTGAATGCGCATGGGTGTGTGCGTGAGTATGAGCGTGATATTCTGGATTTATGCCAGCCATTTGTAACCTCACCATCGGATCTGCCGCTAATGCGAGCCTTTCTGCTGCTTCAAGTTGCGCGGCCGCCACGCCCGGGTGAGGATGATGTGGATGGTGAGGTGGCGCTCCAGTGACGGGAACCGTAGGTGGTGGGCCTCCAGCACCCGCTGGAGGAATACCAAGCCGTTCTAGTCGTTCACGTTCTAACTGAGATAGCGATGCGGGACCGTGTCCCGGGGGGTAAAGGCCAAATTGGACAGGTATTGCCCCTTGAGGTGGAGGTGGTGGCATTCCATATCTTCTGTGCATCTCTAACCAATGAGGATCTAAAGCCCGCGGCCCGACGTTGTTTTTCATCAATTCCTCTTTTAATCTGTCATTTAACTCCCGTTCCCTAAGTTCCCTTATCTCTCTGTCTCGTTTCTCTCTTTCTAAATGTTCCAGTTCAAGTCGTTCGCGAGCACCGGCTGCTCCGTACATGGAACTTAACTGATATTGAAGCATTGGGTCCATGCAGTGTCGTGGTAGATTCCCTGGACTAAATCCAGCATGGGGTCGAGCATATTCAGAAAGTTGACGCAGAGCTGGCGTATCAGGGTACCCAGGTGGTCGCGGAAATCTGTCGTAAGGAGAGGTTATAGTTTCGATAGCTCCTCTAGACGGCGGTTTTGTTTCAGGCTTTTCTGGTGTAGCGATTTTCCTATGAGCCTGTTGTGCTATTTTTTCTCTTTCTTCTCTATCCCGTTCAGCTTGTTTCCTCAGTCTTTCCTCCCGTTTTCGTGCAAGCTTTGTCTCCGGTACTGGTTTGAAAATTAAATCTGTACGAGTACACGAATTATAGTCGCCGCGATTCCAATGCCTTAAAAATATTGCAGATTGTGACCGATGACATTCGGAATCTTCTATTTTTGGTTCTGGACTGGGACCATGTGGTATGTGTGCTGGGCTAGGAATTTCTTCTTCTTCTGGTTGTGACTGCGTTTCCAATTTTAGTTCAGGATTTTCATCTGGTATTGGTCTTGGCGGACCTCGCAAATGTGGATGGCCATGTGACAGTTGATGAGGCGATCCCGATCTAGCATGTGAAGATTGTAAGCCTGCAGCAGCTTGTGCGTGTAATCGAAGACTTTCAATTGAACTTGGCCCGGGACCAGGGGGTAAGCCTAAGCCCATTGGGTGGCCCATTGAAGGAGGCTGAATCATAAGGTGATTTGGATTCCCCGGTAGCATTTTGGGGTGATGCCTTAATAGCATTGAATCAGCCGGCGATAGCCTCTCCGGATGGTGAGCCAGATGATGCGAGTGGTGATGCGTATGATTATTCGTAACATTGACGCTGGAAGAAGAACTTGTTGTCTGGGATAGACTGGCTGATAAGTGATGCGGAGAACTGGAATGAGAACTCGATTTTTGTTGCGTGTTAATTTTGTGTTGAATAGACTGTGATGAACTGCTTGACGTTGAATGAGAAATAGAAAGAGTATGATTAGTGCCACCACCGGCGTGACTTGGTTGTTTTTCTGTACTCGTATGAACAGCACTGTGGTGACTTGTAGAATGGTGATGAGTCATCGTCGTTTCATGTAATTGATGCCTCTCTGTGGTTGCGTTTGGGTTCCTTGGATCATCAGAGCTTTCAGATATTTCTCTAAGTGACCTTGTTGTCACTGATGAACTTGTACTACTATGATGAGAACTAAGCATGGTCGTGGATTCTATCGTCGACGGTTTCACTGGATCGTGTCTTCCTGGCGTACTTGATGATGGATGCATTGGAGGTATTGGATGAGGTTGAGGTAAAGGACCGTAAGGATATGGATAAGGCATTGAGTATCCAGGATGCGGATGAGGATAGTAAGGATGCATAGCATGTGCAGCTGCTGCGGCTGCCGACAGTTGAAATATAGATGGATGAAGTAGAGGGTGGTGAGGATGATGAAGATGAGAAGCAAAAGGATGCGGTGGCGGTGGTCCCGGTTGTTGGCCTGAATGCATAACAGGTCCAGGTATTGTTGCTGGTATTGTTAGGGGCGCAGGATTCATTAAGTTTAAAGCGGAGTGCGACACTGGTGTATTAGGTTGAACTGGTGATGCTGATATGTGTCTGGGTTGTGATGGGCTAGTTAAATGTCTCGAAAATGGAGAAGTTGTTGCCGAAGGATGTGGACCATGTCCAGGTGTTCCATTATGACTTGGTTGACTTTTAATGGGCGTAGGTGTATGCGGGCTTTTCACCGGTGGAATAGTGCTGGTTGAATCTGAGCCACTGCCTTGACTTGTGGACACTGGGGTTATATGAGGTTGATGTAAAAAGTCTGGTTCCTTTTTAATACTTTCTATTCTTGGTCCGAGGAACGCGCTAGGCATATTTGTATTTTCATTTGTCGGTTGACTTGGTGGCCTACTGTTATTTTCTACACTAGATATCGATTCTCGATCTCTCTCAGAAGTTAAATGCTGTGCTATTGCACTTCCAATTGGATAGCCTGGAACTTTGACTTCTTTTAATGATTGCAAAGGATCTGATACATTTTGCGTTGATAAATTGGCTGGCATATTGTCTGGTACTTCTTGTTTAATTTTGAGATCTTGTGGCATAGATGAATCATTATGATTTGTCTGTGGTGGAATCAAATTACTTGCTGGATGACCATGAGGTGGAGGCACATGTTGCATTAGAGGTGGAATAGCACCAGGCTTATCGAGCCCAGGGTGGCCAGGATGTCCATATAATGATGGCGGCATATAACCATACGGCCCAACATTTGAACCACTTCCCACAGATATTAATGGTCCTGGTGGTAGCAAACCAGTTATAGATGGTTGACTAAGTGGTGGTGGTGGCATACTTTGTCCCGTAACTGGTATATTAGGAGCTTCATTAGGTCTAATACTAAGAGTGTCTGGTCGAATTGGAGCTGGAAATATTGGTGGCCTTATACTAGATGCCTGATTGTCCAGTTTAGGACCCTGTTGAGTTTTCAAATCAGTTGGTTGTTTTTCTTCCAGATCAGTTTCTTGTGCTTTCAATTCTTGAGAATTAGCAGGTGAGACAGGTTCAGTATTTGCTGTTGGAGGATGTTCCATATGAGGTGGAGATGCCCCACGAGCATTTGTCGGTGAAGGACTAATCCGTTGCAGAGACGCATCTAATCTTGGAGCAGTTGGAGAATCAACTTTGTTCGCCGTAGATATTGTGGCTGTGAATATTTCAGGTGTATTTTGATTTTTCATTTCACTTGCTTCATCTCTGGGTTCTAATTTTATCACTGTTTTTAATGGATTCATGTGGGAATTCAATTTATTAGGATCACTGGCGAAATTAATGTTACCGGGATATGAAAATGGCGGCATTCCACCGGTGTAGTCCTTTGCATTTCTTATTATTGAATTTTCCTTTGTTATATTTACAGGATTGAATATAGTATTTGAAACACCTTCAATTTTAATACCATGTGTAAGTTTTGGATTATAAATATGACTGTCTTTTACAAAGAAATTTGTGTTTTCTAAGTTAAGTGGTTTATTTGGTTGATTCATAGGTAGGCTGGGGAAGTTATGTGAGAGAGGGTCCTTAGGGAAATCATCTTTCTGCAGATTAAGACTTTGTTCTTCTGGATCTATTTCCTCCTTTATTTTAATTTTATCCATAACATCTGTGGACATAGGTGTGACTTTAGGAATAATAAGTTCAGTTTTTGGAAACATTGCAAGTGGTCTGGGTTCAAGATTTTCTGGATTTTTAGATGCATTTGTATCAGTTTTCAGATCCAACACAGCTCTGTCATCCTTTTCTGGTACAATCTTGAATAGAGGTGGAATAGGATCTTTTTCTGTTTTTATGATTGGTTCAATTATGTCCGTTTTTATCTGAGGTTCTATGACTTTTGGTTGTTCATTATCTGTTTCTTTGCCCTGATCAGAATTTTCTTTATCTGTCTTATTAAAACTAAAGTCACATGCTTCTGGTTCCGGTTCTGCACTTTCAGTCTCATCCATGGCAGGAAAACTATCATTTGTAAGACTTTCAGAGGGACTTTCAGGTGGATTATCTGCTCTTTTCTTTTTCATTTGTACATCACCATCCATGATGCCTTCTATCTTAGTGTCATCTGGAAGACGTTTCTTAACTTTAGACACATCCACTTTACCATTGGCCACTTTCTTCTTAGGATCCTTATTAACAGGGGAAGATAAAACTTTCTCTACTGTATTATTATTTGTACTTTGAGTACTAGGTTTGATAGGTTTCTTAGTTTTAGAGTCATTGTCACTTTCATCCTGTCCCTTCTTTCCATTTGGTGTAGTTTGCTCTTTTGATTTATTCCTCGTTCTCATTCTACTTGGCGAGTCCTCTGGATTATCACCAGTTCTACTAGCGTCCACTTTAGCCAAATCTCCAGCATCTCTAGAATCACTGTCTTCTTCTGAGTTTTCATCCTCTGTAACAGAACTCATTTCTCCCGCTTCCTTCGGTGAAGGTCTCGAACCATTAGTCTCAGGCACTGTCGGAGTAGCTTCTGGGGTCTGTTCCTTGGGTGTTCCCGCACGTGAATTCCTAGTGTTACGTACACGTCTTAATGACGCCTGTCTGCGTCTCCTATGTGGCCTATTGCTACTAGCACCAGGAGTCTTTTTCCACAAATAATAAAACTCAACTAACTCAGCAGTTTCTTTATGGGGAAGTAAATCTTTTCTAATTTTAAAGAAATTCTTACCAAATTGACGGATACCTTTCACAAATCTTTTGGTTTCCTCCTCGGTCCACTTTTTCTCAACTCCTTTTGGAACTGGGTATTTAACTAGGGTCTGCAGCGCCCGTCCGGGATCGTACCCGGAGTCGTGCAGGACGTCGAGTGCGTTAATAGTGGTGTCGTCTCGACTGGCCGCGACGCAGCCGTCGTCGGGGGACCCACCGTCGCACATCCCAGCGAATGCCGCCATGGAACGTGCAGCTCTTAGGTACATCACAAGATCCCTATCATGGGCCTGCGCTGGCAGCCACCGCAGATCCTCGCCCCCTGAACACGGTTCGTCGGTTCCCAGGGGGCCGTTCGTCCGCATGTCCGGCAGACACGCGTAAATATCCTTTTCTTTGACAGGTTGGTTCGGCGTGCCCACTTGAACCTCCCCCTGATTCTGGGCCATGGTAATGCGGGACCACCGATCGCTGGCTGCTCAATTCTCGAACTCACAACACTAATTGTCACTCGGTTACATATTGTTCGACGATTCCTTCGTAGACACTCACTAATGTCTCTTTTTAGATGTATCTTTGATGGTCCGTAAAGCAGTAAGTATGCCAATACACATAATTATTACTCCTAATGGCCACCATTACACGATGCATTGTGCTTCATTTTATTTACTTGTATGATACACACGTATTGTGACTTGAATACTAGCTTAATTGTGTCATAAAAATAAATGTTATAAGTCAATATTAGAATATATTTCACTTCTATTTTAGTAAATGCTATCTACATGCTACCCTTTTGTTTAGCTTCACCTTTCTTTGGATCTTACCATAGACAATTCCTTTTCTATAAAATGGCTGCCACGAGAGGACATTTTTGCTAAACGTTTCATTGTACACAGAATTTTAGTCGAGACGTCTAGTCTACTTAAAGTAATTTAAATTAATCAAAGGATAAAAGCCAGTGACAAATATGAAATATTATCTCAAACTTATTAAAGATGTATTATTTAGCCATATAATTGTTCGATTATAAGTGAATATATTTATCTTCCTTTACATTAAATTTATAACTTTGCATACAATGAAAAGTAAACAGTAAAGCTGATTCAATACTAGGTTAAATTCTCTCTGGTTAAAGGAGGTATTGTATAAATTCAAATTAATTATAACTTGATTAAAATAATAACTACGGTTTTAAATATTTAAAAAATCATATAGTGGTATAATAAATCGGCAATTTTCCCAATATTAAAAACCCAAACAACTGCGGCTAACACTACCCATGGCGACCAATGTCAATGTTTGTTTTTGACAGCTAGCTTGCCTTTATGTCACTTCCGAAAATCATTACTTTTATTTACAGATTTTTATTAGGAAATAAGTAAATTTAACAATTTACCGTACTTGTTGGCGTTATTTAATAGTTTAATAAAGACGCGATGGCGTCTGACGAGTCAGACGATGAGCCCTTATCCGTTTTGGCCGCTGCGAAGAAAACAAACCCTGAGGAATTCGCCTACGAAATACTTTCGGTACACGAAAAAGAGTCTAAAAAGCGAAAGTTAAGGAATTCGGCGTTAACTATTAAAATAAACCGTAAATTTAACACTATATCGAATATATCAACGCCTGTTATAGATAGGCCTACGGACGTTTGGCTGTATTTGAAAGATTTGAATCCAACCGGGCCATACAAATGCCTCCTTTGCGCAGACTGGTTTATAAATCGCTCTAAAATGGTAGTACACTATGTTCTTAATCACAAGAAGGACTTTTGTGGTATCTGCAGGTGAGACTAAATTTTTATGTTATTTATTATTTAGTGAGGTGAATTTGAAAAGTGTTTAGAAGGCCTAATACTAAACTAAAAGAAATAATTGATAATAGTTATTGTCTCTTTAAATTAGCATAGTGTTAAATATGCAACTTTCTTTTGAATATAGGGTTATCATAGTAGAATATAATGAAAGAGGGGTTTCAACTTTCCTTTGCATAGAGGATAAAAGAAAAAAAATCAACAAGGGAAATAAATATTGGAGTCTATTTATTCCAGACCCCCCTTAGCAAAGTGTGAGAAAACATTTCAGATACTAGCCAACCAAGTTACTGCCTTCTCCCCTAAAGCTACCAATTATAAATTAATGATATTTACCTATTTTATAGTAAGAAAAATCTTAAAATGATGTAAGCATTTACATAGCTGAATTTGCTTCATTAATATTTACCTATGATTGATTTACTATCTATAATTAAAACATAGAACTGTTAAAAAAAATCTTTAAGTATAGCATTGAGCTAAGACTTGATTCTGTGCAGATATACACTGATTGCATATGATTTCGATTTTGTTAAATTTCTCCAATAAAGTAAATTAAAGAGTACAATTGAGTGGTAAAGTCTAAATGTCTGTGTATTGTATGAATTTTTTTATTAAAATAAATCAAATGTTTTTGAGTTAAAATGCATCTAAATCATTTCAGAATTTGTATGATTTTATCTATTCTAAATAACCATTTAATATTTGTTTATTCCCCAGGTACTTTGTGGCAGATAGAGAAACCTGGACAGAGCATTTAAAGTTTCATACACCATGGCCATGCTCTCAATGTGTGGAGACTTTCCACACTGAAGTGGGTCTCCGACAGCACCTTGGCTCTGTGCATAAATTGGTCCACTGCAGGCTCTGCCATTTCCGATTACCAGTTGGTGAAGAGTATGAAGCTCATTTGTTCCAAAAACATAACGTAACAAACACTGCCTGCAAAGACGAAGAGGTTTTTTGGGAATTAGATGTCCAGCGCTTGCCAAAGTTTAACTGTTTCCTCTGTTCTAAAACTGATAATTTGACATCTACATTCTTCACTCATTACATGGGATTCCATCATTTTACTCTGAAGTGTGTCACCAGTTTTATATCTGGCAGTGATCCACCATTCACTGTGCATGGTGCTGAGGTTAGCTCACAATTTGTTGATGGGGAATTGAGGGGACTTAATGCACTGGGCTACATAGATGGTGAACAAAAACCCAATGAAAATAATCAGGAGAGTAATCAAAGTGCAACAACCGACTCATCAAAGGACCAAATTGAACCAAAACCCAAAGCAGAATTCGAAGAGAAATATGAAGATAATTCAAACAAAGCGGAGAGCCAGAATGAGAGTGTAGATGATACCCAAGGGTACGAAGGTGATGAGGACTTTGATATAACTCTAACTGAATTGATTGTACTCCAAAAATGTTACTTTGACTACATAAAGCAAACATTAGATGACATTTCCAAGAAATTGGTTCCAGAAAAGTCAGACATTGATAATAATAAGGCTATAAATATTGATGTCAACTGTACTATATGTGAAACCAAGTATCAATGTGTGCCAACATTTGTAACACACATGTATAAAATGCATTGCATTAGGTCTGAACCTGAGTTTTCATGTAGGGTGTGTGCAACAACATTTGAAACTTGTGATGACTTGGAATCTCACATTCTGGAAGAGTTAGGCGACTTTGAAGATTTATGGTTATGTCAGTTCTGTGATAAAGAATTTGACAACCGAGTAGAGACTAGAAAACACTTGACTGAACATTGGGAATCGATAGAGTATGATAATTGTTTTAGTCCTCATCTGGGCTTTAAATGCAGGTTTTGTCCAACCTTATTTTGGAATGAAATGGACAGGGAGAAACACCAAGTTCGAGTGCATCAAAATAAACATTCACATCACTTTTACAAGTGCAATAATTGTAATGAAACATTCAGTGATAAGGTAAGATAAGTTCTTTTTACATGCCATGCATATAGTCATATGAAAGTGTATATTAGGGTCATTCCCATCAAAGCCTCTGGTCATATGTACAGTATAAATACTATTTTGTAAAAGAAAATAATTTATAACTTAACGTTTATGTTATTACCTGTTTCAAATAAAACAACAATTTTAATTATAATAACAAAATCATTTCAGAGCATATATTGACTGTTTTGTTAAATTTTTGGATGTCAATTTTGGTATTTGTAGACATATGACCGTCTTTACCATAAGGACACAGGGGGCCATTGCCTAGGGCCCATTCAGAGGGCCCCGAAGGACCGACAATTTCACATTTAATTTCAAAACATTTTGGGTGCCTTCCACTTTTCTCATTGCCCGAATGTCGATCATTCGTTCGATTTCCTATACAACCATTATTCCCAGAGTTATTGGTAATTTTCTTAGGATTTCTCCAAATCGGAAAATGATAAAAAAATTTCATGGTCATATCTAAAAACTAAACACTTCTAACTACAATTTACATTTTTTCTTTTGTTGTACAATCATTTCCTTCTGAGTTACAGCTTGTTGAAAATCACCCAAAAAATTTAGATTTTTTTAATATACCTTAATTTTTGTGACTAGTTTATTTGATTACCCATAAAGCAGATCATAGTGAAAAAAATGTTTAATTTGATTTATTTTTATTCTAAAAGGGCCACAAATTTTTGTGTGACCAAGGGCCCCATCATAGTCTAAGACGGCCTTGCATATGTATATATTAGAAGTTATTATAATAATAACTTCAGGTAAGGTGCATGTATGAGATTGATCTGAAGGTGGAAGAAGGTAGAAGGAAAGGTGTAAATAAATTCAATTTACGTTAGGCTAGGATGCTGGTCTATTTCTTAAATTAGTTCTGGGTTGACGGTAATATTTCTTGTTTTTTATATTACAGGTATGGTTCATCCACCATTATGTAGACAAACATGTTAGAGATGGGCAACCAGTCAGCACCTTTCTCTTAAAATGTAGCATCTGTTGTATTGTTCTGTCCAGTGTTGATGAAATGAGAAGCCATTTTGATGAGCAGCATCCAGAAGCCAGAAAGTTTTACTGTTCTCTAGACCCTTGTAAATACAAGCCATTAAGTCAGCGAAAGTCCTTTAAGTTACATATGAAGGTAAGGGCATCCATAACAAATGAACAACATAATACATGTAATCATTACAGAAGAAAAGAAAAAAAAATGTGTATGTATATATAAATCTCAATGAAAACAGTTATTTTACGAACCGAATATTTTTGTAATTCAAATATAATTTTTACTGCCCATTGTCAGTATTTTTTTATGTATATAACATTGTCAGTATTTTTTTATGTATATAACATTGTCAGTATTTTTTTATGTATATAACATTGAAGTAGCGAGAGCATGCAATCCTGATGGTTAGTGGTCAGTGCTGCACATCTACATGTGCATGCCACTTCAATTACAACAGCATAATTACTCCTAAAAACTAAAAGGGTCCCATCATATTGAAATGGACTGACTAACCTACTGAAACGCAAGAACTTCTCATTAGGAATAACTGTAGCGCTCAATCTACCACTCCGCAATCAATCTACCACCTTGAATTGCATTATTCAATTATTAACAAATAATATTTTAAAATCCCAAAAAAACACAACATTAATGAGTTCTCAGTTCCTTAACAAAGTAATCACTATTTTTTTAGGAAATTTATTATTATTTTTTTTTTTTACGAAGTTTCTACACTCATAGCCCCATACTAGGATTTTCTCCTGTGTCGTGAGTGCCATGGACACACAAAGACGAATACACAA
>DWNE01003942.1:0-15893 GCA_018249875.1 Cecropterus toxeus
AGGTGTGTGAAGTCTACCAATTCGCACTTGGCTAGCGCGGTGGACTATGGCCTAAAACTCTCTCATTCTGAGAGAAGACACGTACCTGGCAGAGTGACAATAATGGGTTGCCGATGAATGGGCAGATAATATATTGTTGATCCTTTTGTTTTGTTTATAAAAATATGTAACTGTCGTGTTGTTTTAATGTTTTGCGAGTAGATACTATTAATAAAATTAGTACTATTAATAAAACGGCTGCGTTGCTATAAACTATTGTAAGGATTTATGGAATGTGATAAGTGAACGTGGAAATTTAGGCAGATTCCATGTTCTATTCGGAGTCTGTTGTGACGTTGGTAGGTGACAATAGCCACTAAATGTTACATAGGCTGAAGATGGCTTGATCAATCCTTATATTAAAAAACAACATTAAAATAATAATGGTTGATGATAAAATCATTTTTTTCCTATAAGAACTGACACGAAACGGAACGGAAATATGACAGCAAATATCGAACGTCAGGCTTTATGCGTGCATAGTACGTTATCGATGTATTCGAATGACAATACACGTTTATTACTTTAATAAAATATCTTACAAATTAACTCTTATCGCATTCGATCGGACGTGTTCCTTATTCAGTATTATCGACACTCGATAGCCAGCTTTGATCAGCGATGAGTCAGATTGAAAGCAATAGGGCCTAATGGTACATAATGAGATGGGGTAAACATTACATATACTGTATGTAGATATCATCTATTTGCAGCAATACTGTACCCGATAGTTAAAACAGCGCATTTAAGCAAGAAGTCAAAACGGAAAAACTTGAATGAATCAAACGCGAAATCGTTCTGTCATTTTGCATATAATTTTTCTTTCAAATTAAAAAGTTTTGATGGTTATTTATGAACTTAAGACGCGATATAGTTAAATAATTTGTATTTTTTTCCCAGCCCACCTGAAGGTAAGTGGTTACTGCCGCCCGTGGACATATGTAAGCAACTTCTTATAGAGCAGGCGTTCTATCTGAAGTCACAGATGCGTTCCTACTCTCGAGGACTAAGATGGTCGCCTCATATATAAGTCAGCCGACAACCACGCCACCACCACGAAACGCAAGAACTGCTTTATGTTAGAAATGGGTGTGGCGGTGGTACTTCTCCTGTCTAACTACATTGGTTCTACCTCATAAAGCATATGGTTGAAATAGCAAATGAGTATGCAGTCGATGCATGCATCTGATGGAAAGCAATCACTGCCGCACATAAGATCTGTCTATCTAAAGTCAATCACAGTTTCGTTGTTATTCCTGAGATTTAGTATGACCACTTCATACAAAGTGAGCTGGCAAAACTTAGCCTTCCACCGAATCGGAAGAACTGCTTCACGCTAAAAAAAAAATTTGTTCTATAAAATTTGTATTTAACGTCACAGTGTATATTTTCAATATGAAAATTATCCATTAACTAAGTTATCTGATATTTTGACGTCTACGTCGTCTGTCTTTTTCTTTCAGCTATGCGCGACGCCAATTACTGTGTATATCAACGACTTATTTATTTATTCTTTATGTACCTTACACAAGGACTTAATTCTATAAGCATTCTCTGCGAGTCAACTTTTAGGCAGTCTGAAATACAACACTAACCGTGTCTAATCGTGTCTATTTCCAGGCATCGCGGTGTGCAATGTGCCCGGGTACGGCGTGGAGGAGGTCGCGGACACGACGATGTGTCTCATACTCAATTTGTACCGGCGGACATACTGGCTCGCCATCATGGTACGGGAAGGGAAAAAGTTCACAGGTATGTTTCATGTTCACGTTCAAAATTAGCAAGCTCTAGTGTCGATGGGACGACCACATCGCCCGAAACAGGGGCGGATCTACTTATGGGCTTTTTGGGTTTCAGCCCAAAGCCTCGTAGATACAGGAGGCCCTCAGCTCCTGTTAAAAATAATAAGAGACGAATCGTAGTTAAGGTGTAGCGTGTAACGAAAAACAAATATCAGACGAGTTTTTTCTGATAAGTAGCTATACACTACATCACCGTAGAGAAAAGGGACCCTCGAGTAGTTTTAGCCCAGGGTCCCTCAAAGTCACAATCCGCCCCTGGCTCGAAGGAATGATAAGTGATGAGGATGAATTCTTCGATGTAGGTAAGACTGGGAGTGCCGCCAATTAGAGGAAGCAGCGATGTCCAGCTGCGAATGTCTAAAGGTGGTGACATTACTCAATTACATTTATTTCTTTTCGTGCTCGTAACGCGCTGTGTCGTGTCGGCCTTGAATAGCATCATTCCGTCTCTGCCTGTAGATTTTGAAGGGCAACTAAGAACTTATTACATATGCCCATATGGTACCAATGAGGATAGATCATCAAGAGTGCGTGACCTTGTGATTTTTCGATGCCAAAACGGGCGTATATTGAGCTGCGTTGGTATTGTCTGCGTTTACTTGTTTATCTTTCTCCATGGCTCCTGAGACAGACGGAAACCCTATGCTCGTGACAAATTTTACGTAGTTTATTTTTTTTTGTCTCTTCCAGGGGACAAACTTCCGTTTGTCCCCGGGAACCCCTAGGGTTCCCCCAATATTGTTATCTGTTGAATTTTACGTACGTTAAATTTTTTTTCTTGTCCTTTTTTTTTCCCAGGTCCGGAGCAAGTCCGCGAGGCGGCGTCCGGCTGCGCGCGCATCCGCGGCGACACGCTCGGCATCGTCGGGCTCGGCCGCATCGGCTCCGCGGTCGCGCTGCGGGCGAAGGCGTTCGGCTTCAACGTCATCTTCTACGACCCCTACCTGCCGGACGGGATCGAGAAGTCGCTCGGCCTCACCAGGGTCTACACGTTGCAGGTGAGGCTTGATTCGCATCGTATTAGTTTCAATCAGGAGCGACCTGACGCTATCCTTTGATCTTCTTGTCGGTGGCATCGAAAAGTCGGTTGGGCTCACCAGGGTCTACACGCTGCAGGTAAGGCTTGTTCATATCGTATTAGATTCAATCAGGAGCGACCTGTCTTTATGTATCATTTGATCTTCTTATCGGTGAGCACCAAAAATGTCGATTGGGCTCACCAGGGTCTACACGCTGCATGTGAGGCCTGCTGTTACTTGGTGTCCGCAGACCGTCCCCATTTCAGTAAGATAAGTCTAAGACCCTTGCCCGCCTGACGGCATCGGGAAATCGCTGGATTCACCAAGGTCTAAAAGCTGAAAGGCTATTACGTCTACCCTTGGTGTCCGCAAATGGTCTAAATGTTTCAGTTTTCAATAATATTACTTTGTGTGTTTTAAATTAAAACTACTGAATTTATTTTAAAGGTTTTGTTTCACTTTAATTTATTTATAGTCCATTTACACTTTATTTCTTTACAATAAATCCACTTCACCAAAAGTTATTACACTTTAAAGACATGTTACATTTATTCAAACGCGAGTGAATTCGCAGGACTCTGCTAGTTTATAATAATAATAGATGCAAACAATATGTATTTACAATTCAAATAGTACACGTTTGGAATACGCTATTGCGGTTCATAATTATAGTTTAATGTTACTAGGCAATTAGAATTTACATAGGATTACTCGATTGCGGTTTTCATATTCCATTATTTGTTATGACAAATATTAGTGCGTTATGTATTCATTAGAATTATATTACTTATTAATAATACGATGTCGAGTTGATGTTAGCTATTTACTTGTGATCCTCTAACATTATAATTATATATTTGAACTCTACATTATACACATATATATGCAAAAATAAAAAGTTTGTAAGCCTGAAAATATGTAATCCTGGAACAACAGGAATTAACCCTTCTGGCCTACCACCTCCAGACTATATATTAAAAGTTGGCATTGATGTCATGTTATTAAGGAACTTAAGCACCCCCAATATGTGTAAATGTACCATTTTTTTAGCCCAACGGAGTGGGCACGGGGCTGCTAGTAAATTATAACATTGTTTATTACCAACAATAGATGATCTTATATTTTTTTCGATTTTAGCTTTAAGCGTTATTGTAATTTTAGTTCAATCTTGAGATGATATATAGTTAATATTTTGTTTAAATCCACTTCAGCGTCGGTCGTGGGCCGCAACATATCACGCTACGCCTCTAAGTAGAGTATATGAACTCTGTGAATTTATATCCACAAATAAGGGATTTTCTTTAAAGATTTAAGTGGCAAAAAAGCATGAAGTTGTTCTGATGGTAAGTAGTCGCCGCCTATGGACATCTGTAAGCAGCTTTATATATAACACAATTCCTATTCGAAGGAATGACACATGCGTTACTACTTCCGAAGACTAAGTAAGTCGCCTCATGTAAAAGTGAGCCGGCAACCTCACCCTTCCATCCAAGACTTGTATCATAATTAAAATGGGTGTGTCGGTGGTACCACCTCGGTCAAATTATACATGTATCACTACCTTATGAAACTATGTTAAATAATATATATGTTTTTTGATATATATATTTTTTTATATATGTTGTTGTTTTATGTTCCAGGATCTCCTATTCCAGAGTGATTGTGTGTCATTGCATTGCAGCTTAAACGAACACAATCACCACCTCATCAATGAGTTTACTATAAAACAGATGCGTCCAGGTTGGTCATTACATATTTGTTTTTTCTAGAAGTTGAAATTAAGAATGAACTTTGATTTGATATTTCAATATTGTAATGACAAATTATACATTGTAAAATATTTTTATTTGTAAACAATTGTAAAAGTTTACCATAATATATTGGTTAACGCTTCTTACTCATTAATTCTTACTCATGATTTATATGCAATCATTGTTACATAAAAAAATCACATATCAAAACCAGTGACAATGACTTTTTATTTGAAGACATTGTCACATGGGTTGGTACCTTGGAGGGTGGGAAGCAAATGAGCATGCAGTCCACCTGGAGCTATGAACAATTGTCATTAACAACAGATAAGATCTGTCTTACATAGGTTGACCACAGATGTTATTCCTGAGGACTAAATTGGAATGTCTTGATAAGTATGCCTCATTATTATGTTTTATTTTATGTATCGTCGTGTTTTAGGCGCGTTCTTGGTGAACACGGCACGCGGCGGCCTCGTGGACGACGAAGGGCTCGCGGCGGCGCTCAAGCAGGGCCGGATCCGCGCCGCCGCCCTCGACGTGCACGAGAACGAGCCCTTCAACGTGTTCCAGGGGCCGCTGAAGGACGCGCCGAACCTACTGTGCACGCCGCACGCCGCGTTCTACTCGGACGCGTCCGCGCAGGAGCTGCGCGAGATGGCCGCGTCGGAGATCCGCCGGGCGATCGTCGGCCGGATCCCGGACTGCCTGCGCAACTGCGTGAACAAGGACTACTTCCTGCCGGGCGCGAGCGGCGCGGGGCTGCCGGGGCTGCCGGCGTCGCACGCGCCGCACGCGGCGCCGCTGGCCGCGCCGCTGGCCGCGCCGCCGCCGGCCGCGTACGGCGCGGAGGGGCTCAACAACGGGTACTACCCGGCGGGCGGCGCGCAGGTGGCGCACTCCACGACGGCCGCGCACGAGCCGCCCGCGCTGCCGCCGCAGCCGCCGCCGCAGCAGCAGCAGCCGCAGCAGCCGCCCATCACTTTGGTTAGTGCGACGCGCACACATACTTTTTTTTTAACTGATTGAAATAACAAACGAGCATGCAGTTCACCTGAAGGTGAGTGATTTTTGCTGCCCGTGGACATCTGTAAACAACTTCATATAGATCAGGGGGTTCGATCTGAAGTCGATTACAGATGCGTTGCTACTCCCGAGGACTGAATGGTCGCCTCATTTATAAGTGGGCCGGCAACCACACGCTTCTAACGAAACTCAAGAACTGCTTCACGCTAGAAATAGTTGTGGCAGTGGTACCTCCCCGGTCGAACTACGCTTTATTTTTTTATATTTTTTATGTCCTGCAATATCACGATACCTTCAATATTTCATACCTTATATATTTTGTCCTGACATAATTTAGATTATATTTATTCATACACCAACAACTTGTTAAGCTTTTCTACCTATATTTAGCTTTATATAAAAATTCCACCCATAAAATTCTCAAATAAATATATTCATTTCTATATGAATTATTTAATAACGTGATTTTAAAACCGCACGTATTTTAACATTTATTTATATTTAACTTACAGCCAATCAACACTTCGGACGCGGCGAATCATCAGATGAAACAAGAGAGCTCCGACGTCCACTAGGCGACAACAGCACGATACGTTGCAGTACCGTACAAGCGCCGTGCAAACAACACATACAAACAAACAATAGTTTTATTGATTCCATCGCAACTATGTCATAAGTACCTATGTAAGCCAACGAGTGATATATATATGTGGAGCGACGTTTGCATTCGCACACGGCTTTATAGTATACAATGTGGAGACCCCGCGGAGCTTGTGGTGTGACAACGCCCTGAGGTTAAGGCTCGGAACACGCTTATAACATGATTACAGTATTCTCGCACCGAGTGGTCGTCGCGATGGTTTGTTGTCCGTATACACAGCGCTATCAACTACGTGTGTTGTAATAACGGTGTATTTTGTCATCCAATTTTTTTTGTATGAAAGTACCTATTTTGTAAGACTAACGGTAGGGCACTGTGAGTGCTTTTAAAATTACTAAAATGAAAAGAATAATGTGAAAATATAGTGAAATTCGTCAGTCCGATATCAGCGACGTTGGTTCCATTGTGAGCGTGGTTCGTTTCTATGCGCATGTCATGTCTTTAACGGAACATGTGTCACCGTTAAGGGAACGTACGCACACCACGTGTTTTTGACAAGTTTTGACCCCCCCCGTCCATATTTTTGGTGACCATCCGTGGTATACAAGTAGAATCCCCGCTATCTTCTATCGTTTTTATGTAATAATTCATTAATACGGAGTTTCAATGATTTTATTGCTAAAAAAAAGCGCGAGATTAAGACTCCCCCCTCTTTCCCCTGTAATTGTCACGTGGTTTGCGCACGTCTCCTTTGTTGGTGATCATCCAGATCTATAATAAATGTATGGTTGTAGTGATTGGGGGGGTTGGTTGGTGTGTTGTAGTTGAGATTTGTACGTGACAGTTCGGGAGTTTTTTATATATATATTTGCAATACATTCGATAAGGCTACGGGGGCTATGTGTCGCCTGCGAGGGCGCTACGCTGACGCAAAATGTTCGCTTACACATACTTGTCGATGTGTGTGTGTGTGTGTGGTTGTGTCCGGATTGACGGGGACATGTGCATGTGTTGCGGTGACGCGTTCGTGTGTACTGATACGGTTGCTTGTGTTAATTTTTTTCAAAGGTTGGTTGATTACTATGTCGCACTGTGAGTGCCATGATCGGTCAGTACATTCGAACTGCGGACGTGAGTAATTTTTATGATAACACAATACAAATGTAGCATGTCCCGTTAACATTCAATCTGTATTCAAAATTTGTATTCTATATCGATGTGAATAAAGAGATTGTTTTTTTTTTCTTTTGTTTTGTACGTCAAACGACTACGACGAATAAATTTTTGTAAATGACGCGAGTGTAAGTGCAAACGTCGCGTTAATTGAAGAATAAAAAAATAAAAATAAAAAATATGAGCGAATAGTTGATTCCGTGTTTGTATTTGGTAAGTTGGGACAGCTATATGATTATATATACTGTTATGTGGATTGCGTGCTACGATCGCGGACCGATGTGTGTGTGAAAGGTACGGTCGCGGGTAAAGGTACGGCGGGTAATACTTGAACAATATTATATTACGTAAATGTAAAAAATAAACGTTCTTAATAATTCGTAGTGGCGTGGGATCTTAATAAATATATATTAGACAAAATTGAAATTGTTAACTAAATTTTCTGTGCATAACGACGCAGGAAGGCGATTTTGTCGTATCTCGAAAACATGAATCTTTGTTATACACATAGAATCAATTACTCTAATATTTGAATCATTACATGGATAAAATATAATACTTTCTAGTTTAAATTTTAATATATACAAAATAATACGAGTAAACCATTTCATTTAAATGATGATTATTTTTCAATGCATTTTTTGAGATACGATAAGATTGCATTCTGGCATCGATATATATTAAGTCAAAGGTATTGTTTTAAATCTATTTGCGTTTTGCTTTTTTTTAACCACAATTACACATATAAGGAGGGCGCACGTTAGTTAAAAAATCAAGTAATTTTTTGTTTGTGAATTTGTTTCACCATAGATAATCTAGAAGCATATAGATAATACAATATCTTTGATGTTAGTATATGTTTCATCATTATTATTATTTTATTAGTTATATAATATGTATAAAATAAATCAGTATGTCTGTAAAGTAAATGAACAAAGTAGAGGCAACATATATGCTTGGGTCCAAATGTTTCATTGCGTAACTTGTAGTACACTCCGACGAACACTTGTTTTAATGTTGTTTTGTATCACATCTAGGTGATATATTTCTTTGATTATTATCAAAGATTTGAATTGGTAGGAAAGATAATACAATGTTGTAGGAAACTGTTATCAAGAATTTAGTTACATTTTAAACTTGTCTTGTTGCAATAAGGTTTTTAAATATTTTTCACCTTATGTTATATATAATAATACTTTTGTATTTGCAATAGTAACATTTTTATATTGTTCATGTTAAGATAGTCCTCTGTCAATATATTCAGCATCTGTGGTCAAAGTCACTCGAAAATTTTCTAGACAACTTATTTAGAAAAGTAGATAATTTTACATTTTCTTATTTTATAGATCTACCCACGCCACTCAACTCTAACCGGATAGTGAAATTATAATATGTAGCTTAATAAAATTGTGTGTACAACACGTTGGACCTCGTTTTGGAATCGCGAGAGTGCTTTGGGAAATAGTGTTCGGAAACTTTCCAAGTGTCAGTGACAATGCCCGGAGAACGGATTTGAACTAGTGATGTGGCCAAGACGTGTTGGAAGCGTCGAGCGATGTTGTAACGATACGAAGTGCTTGAATCAAGTGTTGTATCTGTTAACGTTTAATAGTTGAGCCGTCATTTACGCGAACTGTTTGATTGTTGGAAATGCAAAAGTTATCGATTCCCTGTAATTTCTGACCTTAAATGGATTTTTTTTTTCAATTAATGCCTCCTTTCTCCTTTAATTTTACACACATTGTTTAAATCGGCCATCATTTTAAATTCTAATATACAAGTTTGGGATGTCACAAAATTGTGTTAGCAGCTTGGTATATGCCCAGCATTTCTAAGAGTTATATCTAATGCAACATTTAGATACTCGCAAATAATTCGCCGAATAGCCGACGAATATGTTATGGCGTGTACGAATATAGACGCATAATCCTTTGATAAAAACTTACGAGAATGGAGCTTCGTGGCAAATACCAATTACAACCGAATACGTTATTTATTCGCGCGTATTCGTCTCTGCTCGTCGAGTATCTGAATGTTGCATGAAACAGTTCGTGTATATTCGCTTGTCCTCGCCCGCGACTAGCATTTGAAAGCATTTGACCCGCCGCCCGGTCCGGTGACCACGCATGCATGAACTGTTATTTTTAAGTATCAACAAAGGACTGTAGAATTCTATCATCACACTTTATTAACGAAGAAAACAGGAGGTCTTGCGTTTTTTTTTTATAATTTGAAATGTACAAAATCATGCTTTCATTTGATTACTATTTTTTTTTTCTTTTTTTCTAAATAGTGTTAAGTAAACAATTTGTAAATGAACGAATAACAGAAATTGAATTAAATTTAAGATGCAATAGCGGGTCGCACCCCGGACATCCACCTGTTTGAAAATCGTGAGAATTGGTATTTAAAATTAGTATTTACTTACAGTTTAGTTTAATGACAAAAACAATGTGTATATTTTATGAGAAAGTGAAAAGTTCTTAAATAAAACTATTGTTTTCGGATTAATTACTCTGGTGTTTTATTTCATTATTGTCTCCCAGTATTTACAATATTTATTAGGGTAATATTAATAGTTTACAAAATGGGGTTAGGTTAAGTTAGTCAGGTTAATCACTGCATTTATTATAACAATTTTCATTTTACTAAAGATATTTTATTTGGCTAAATACAGTTTATTTATAGTAAGTATCAGTTTTATTGTATCACATAATGTAAAGTACGTAATTCAGGGATTCATGCTGGAACGAAAACATTAACATATCATCGTAAATGCAATTTCGATCAGATTTTTTAACAATATAGACAATATTACATACATTTTACTAATTGTCATTCACAATACAAAAACGTAAACGAATTTCAAAATTGCTTAGTTACAAAATAAGTTATATCAAAATATTGGCACGATTTTGGTACGTCAATTACAATGTAATGATAAATTATAGTTAAAAATGGGAACAACAATTCTAAAATGGCCAGAATATGTTGCATGAAAAAATAACTAATTCATAAAATTTACATTTCAAACATTGTAAAGTATGTCAAAACAACAATATGAATTATTACAATAATTTTTTTACGGGCAAATTACCAATCTTGCAACAATATATGAATGATACAACATTACAAATAATTACAATTTTTATTATAAGTCTCATTTTTGCAACAATAATATAAGATGATATTTGAGTCAATTTTGACATTTTTTATTCACTTTGCCATGAAAGAAGTTCATTTTATCTACATAGATTTCATGAAGAATCTTGTGTAAAAAATAATAATTATTAAATACATAAAACGTAACAATAAAATATTTCAATACATTATTATACTTTAAACATTTGAACGGACTTAACAATTGATATATTTTTTCCAACAATAACTAAAAGGATTAAAGAGATTATTTAATATTTATAAGTTTAAATAACAATTTACTTCTATATATTGATTTGTAAAAAATGCAATTAAATACATGATTTGATATTATATTACAATTTGTTGGTCACAAAGATTAATCGTAAACAGCGTTATTTTGGAAAGTTTTATTTTCTTAACATGTGTTGAAATAACCTATGATTTTAACGGCACTATTTTAAAAGGGATACAAATGGTTGATTCGTTTTTAAGTATCCCGTTATTATACCGCAATTTAAGCCTATTTTCAGGTAAGTTTGAGCTTAGAAACAGTTGTAGCATTATTCAATGCGAGTAAGTCATTAGGAGATATTAAAATAATATTCGTTCTAATATACTATCTTAATTATCAAGTTAATTGTTGATTGTTTAATTAATAGTTTTTTTCTAATAACGTACTAACTACTTACGTACCAGGCATACATTTGATATATGATATTAAATGATAATAAATGCATATTATAATGATATTGCATGTCTGATTTTAATTTTCTTAAGCATCAAATTACAGTCATGTTTCCAAACATTGTGGGACGATTCGTGTAAATTTTAATTGCTTTCAGCTAAGTTTTACGTCAGCTTCTTTTGCACCCTAGGCCATACAGATAGTGAATTTAATAAACCGTTTACAAAACAGTAAAACATTTACGTAAATTCATTCGATGACTTCTACTATTTATTTGGGAGTGTCCGGAGATGATGTAACGGGTACTTTCAACCGGCGCGCTTCATCGGCGTCCAGCGCTCGCTTCATCTCGAAGTAGCGCTGTTTGAATGAATGGAGCTCTTCGTTCACTCGATCCAACTCCAATCGCAGATCTGTGACTTGACGCTCTCTCATACTTAGCTCTGAATAAAAAGTAATATGTACTACAATTCCTATTAGGTGCCGTGCATTAATCACGTTTGACTTCCCCCAAGGAGGACCTTAATACGTGGTGAGTTTCAAGGTTAAATCCCCAACCCCACCCAAAATCGCGTGTATTTTGTAAGTACCTGCAAAGAATCTTAGACGACAGACTTAGACAAGGAATTACGCCTTACGAAAGGTGAAACTGCATGCCTCAGCTAGTTATCCTAATAAAGGTGCATCCGACAATTGTACAAACAAAGTGTCCCGCTCAGTGGTGTAGCAAGGGCTTACGTCGCCCAGGGCGGAAGTTGAATTCGCCACACATTATACAAATTTTGACGACAAAAAAAAACGACAGTATCTAACTTGACGACCAAAAAAGACGACAATATCTAACCTGATGACAAAACAAGGTTGCCAAATCTGTTTTTGCCGCCCCCCAAATCTGTTTTTGACGCCCCCCAAAATGTGCCGCCCGGGCGGACCGCACCGCCCTCCCCCCTCGCTACGCCCCTGGTCCCGCTTCATAATATTAGCTGAGTATATGACGAACTTACCAGCAATTAAGCACTTCATTTTCGTTGTTCGCTGGGCGAGTGCTCGCTGCGTCCGATTTAATGTTTGCTGAAATAATAAAACAAGCTATATTTTAAAACACCACAACATTGATCTGTTTATATTTTATTTTTAGTAGACTCCGTAGAAATAATACAAATAATGTGTATAGGAAATCTTCGAAAATTATTATCGAACCTTTTAGGAGATGAAGTTACATGACAGTTCCTTACTATACTTCGCTTAGGTAGTCACACAGGACATGAAGGGCGAAAATCCCCAGAGCAGCATACATATCTCCCAGGACTGACGATTCTGGAACCTGGATAGGTGGAAGCGATTCCAGAAAGTTTGTAATTGGTGTAGAACAAAGTAAGACACGACTGGAGACGTACCGTCACCACACCTATTTTTAATGTGAAGTAGTTCACGCGTTTTGGTGAAAGAGTGTGGTTGCCGGCTCACTTTTATATGAGGCAATCGTCTCATTCCTCCGGAGTAGCAACGCATCTGTATTTGACTTCAAATAGTACCCCTGTTCTACATGAAGTTGCTTAGATGTCCATGAACGGCAGTGACTACTAACCATCAGGTGGACTGCATGCTCGTTTGCTACTTCAATCTTATATTTTTCAAAAAACCTGTATCTCCGGACTGGGTTGCAGCGCCAGCATGTCTTTAACAGCGCTGTACAAGTTCTTGGTCTCCTTCAATTCGCGATCCTTTAACACCAACATTTCGCTCTGAGCCAGAACTTTCCTAAAAAAGATATGGGAATAAAATAAACTAAAACCACCTATACGAATGATGTCAGCTCAGTTAACATTGATCGGAGGAAAGAAGTCTTTAATCGTTTCTACGTACAATTTTTAGCTCTCCACACTTTCACTTCAACGTTTTTGTCTAATTTTTACTGTTTTCGAGTAATTGCAAAAACACACTTTTGACAGTTTTTTAACCTTTGCCGGGGATAACCGACGGGAAAACCTTTACACATCGTTCTTGTATAATTTGAATTACATTAGATATATCAAAAAAGCAAACTTCGAGTGTCAAATTTTGATTTCAGACCTTATTTGACTGGTTTATGTTGAAAACGAATTCGCATCGGATCAGAAGAGCTAGATATTAAATGCTCATTATGCATTAAAAAGGGGATAGATTATTTAAAAACACGATGTTTTCTAATCGAGACTAACAATTATTATTCAATATTATCCACACCTACAAACCCAATAATCCGATATTCATGGAAGCAAAAGGTCCTTTCAGAACGAATTCAGCGTAGTCACGAGATCGTGTTATTGAGTTAAATTCATTGATAAAATTATTGGAAACCTTTTATCTCTTTATCTAAACGAGTATACAAATCTGATGTGTCCGAGTGTTATTTGAAAAAGGTTTTTCAGCTTATTTGCGCGAAATCAGTAAAAGTTTTGAAGATTTTTGTTAATAGGTACTTTCTTTCTTTGTTCCGAAAAACTATAAAGATTTGAACACACATGCACTAAAATATTGACATTTTACTGGGGGTGATGTAAGATAGGGGGTGACTTTTACCCTACTGGGACTGAATAATGATTTTTGGAAACACATGCACCTACAAACGCTAAAAAACATCCCTGTTTTTCGGGCGTTTGTAGGTATGTTTTTGTATTATGTCAATTTCTTTGGCATTCTCTACAGACCAAATGACTCGATAAATTTTATCAAATTGTGGTTTTAGATTGGTCTTAATCATCAAAGTGACATAAGCTACAAAATTTTAAATGTGACGCTTGCGTGCAGATAAAAAGAGGAGAAAACAGGCGACTTTTTTTTAAACGACTAAATGTTTTAATTGAACCGAAAGTAAAAAAAGTTCTTTTTGTTTTTAATTTTTTATTCAATTATGAAAAATAAGGGCTCCGATTATAATTGAAAACAGTGCTATAAAACTGTACGCGACACGTCGTAAGAACACAAAATGTATTAATTTATTCAAACCGATTGACTTACGGTCTCGAATCTCGAACTGCATTCTGCATCTGCTATACGATGTCGTGAGAGATTAGAGCGTAGCGTCAGCTCGATATTATTTTATAAGCAATTAATTACAACTTTAGGTACGCTCGCTGCACGCTACAGCTCTTCATGGTTTGCGTGGAAAAGTCAAGGCTGGCACGATATTCTATCTTCATTCATTTGCTGATAGAATTCATTAAGTAATTACCGTACTTATATCGTATTATTATCCGTTCTACCTTATTGTAATCGGTCTTTAAATGGTGGTTAATGGATAAGTAGAAAATAACTTTACAGTAGCGATCAAATACTTATATATATTTTTTTATTATAAGTTGCCGCTAATTAAAAACGCTAAATTATATTATAAGTTTACCTTCCTACCTTCTATGTAAACAGTGTATTACCTGATGTACCCCAAATCAGGTAATAACAATAAATGATAATAATACCGTATTAATACTATCTATACTCATAGCTCCACATTAGGACTCTTTCCTGTGTCGTCGGTGCCATGAACTCACACAAAGACGAACACAAAGACCCAGAACAAAAACCTACATTCATCATTCAGATGTTTTTGTGTCCGGGGATCGAACCCGTAGCCAGCTGCGTGTCAGACCGGTATGGTAACCGCTCCGCCACGCGGGTCGTCAAATTATAAACTCATTTGCACTTTTAATTTTGTAAAAAAGAAACTAAATACAAATAAAAAACCTTGGTTCCATATTGATCTGAACCTGAGTATATGGAATTTAGTAAAGGGGCCTATATATAACAGTATAAAAATTGATTATTTCAATTCGAAAGTTATAATCAAATGTGGTTATAGTAGTTTTGACGACGAAATAATTAAATTTTTGTGTGATGACACACCCACGAAACTTACTTCTGAGTGAGCCTGAGTTTCTGTGTAAGCCTCACACTTTCAGGGTCGGTTCCCTGCAGCTTCCTCCAGCGGTGGACGTTCAGCGGAGTCTCCAGAGCCTCCTCTAACGCCCTCACTCGTAGACGCTCTCTCCCCAGTTCACGTTCCAAGTTAAACACCTGGATAATGTATGTTACAATTGTATGTAATGTTGATTTTATTATAGTTCTAATCCGAGAAATCACCGAAGTATGTAGTTATTTAGGTATTTCTATTAATTAATAAAAAAATGACATTTCTGCGTTTCGAAAGTCTGCGAAAGTCATAATAGAATTTTCAATAGTTTTAAGGCTTATTGTCTCTTTGTATGTGTGTTCGAAATCCCAACAAAGCATAACTACTGAATTTAATTATATGTATTTAATATATTTGTAGTCTGTGTCCTAACTTTAAGTCATTAATATCTGCTTTACTAAAAATTACTAAAATTTAGAGTTACGTTATTTTTTTTTAATGCGGGTCACGGGGTACTGCTAGCTAGAAGTAAACAAAATGTTAAAAATGTATGTATTAGTTAATGTGTAACCTATTTTTTTTAAACTCTCAGTTTTTTTTTTAATTTAATGAAGTTTTGCGTTACAAGCTTCGATTGGGCACGAAACACAGGCAAGTTATGCCAATATTTACTACTTATTTACCCGCTTACACGCTTTCTACACGCTTTCTACACTCATAGCCCCACACTAGGATTTTCTCCTGTGTCGTGGTTGCCATGGACACAC
>DWNE01003943.1:0-15892 GCA_018249875.1 Cecropterus toxeus
AACATTTCTTTTAATTTTATGCAAACATATTTTTCTTTTGTAAAAAAAATTTACTCGTCGTAAGGGCCCCACACAATTTTTCATACGGAGCCCCGCAAAGCCATGCTACGCCACTGACAAGTACATACAAATGATAAATAAAATGAAGTCAGTAAAAAATGAGGAACAGATTATCATACAATGCAATGTATGGTCAAAAACAAATACCTACCTACAATGTACATTTCAATTTATAAGGGGACACGAAACAATGAGTGTTTCCAGGAAACAATACACTCGATTTAAGGGCTTTGATTCCTGTGTAAGATGGTAACGGAAGCTTATTATCGACGGCAATAACCATATTAAGGTCACTTCTGCTACTTTCTAATTTGGGGTTAGTTACTAGTATTATTTAAATAGTAACATTGTTAAAAGTCGTTTTTTTGTTCATAATGATATATTTAAATTATCGCTCTATATGAATTTCGTCACAATTGTCAAGTAAATGTATATGTATACAACATGTACATTTTTAAAATGGTCTATTTACTAGTTTTCATTTCATATCCATATTGTTGTATAATAAAAAGAAGTCAACCTTCCCCCCTTTTCCCTATATGTAGACGCAATTATTTTAAATTATATAGCCTATGTCATACGTCACTGTAATGCCTGGAAAGAAATGGACATAGGTACTTACTTACATACATACGCCCGAAAAACTATACCCTCCTTGTGACGCAGTCGGATAAAAAAGCCGCAACGAACCTTGTATTTACAAAAAATATAATGAATGCGAGAGGAAATTCCAGTTCCTTAATCATTTATTACTTTCTTTAGAAACGAGCACGTCGGGCGACCTTGCTGCCGTTTTGAATACGCCCTGCACAATGCTCCTTTTAATGACAATGTCTTTATTTATTCACAATCTCTTCTTGAGGAAGAGGGTCGTTTTTATCGTTTCCGTGTGGATAGATGTATTTACCTTTCAATTGTCATTAGAATGCAATTATGTGGTGCAATATATATTTTCGTATTAAAAGTTTCAACATATTCATGTGACAGAAAAAGTGGGCGCTAGGATCTAGAACTTTTTTCCCTTCGCACGGGTTCGTAACCGCAAGATCCTTAGGCCACTCGCATGCGCTATCCTTGTAGATACTTTTACTGCATTGCAAAAAAAAAACTGTTGTCATTCTTATCATCCGTCCAGCTTCATGATTAGAGACATTTTTAATATACGTTTTACTGTTAAGAAATACGTGTAATCCGCCCACAAAACATTGGCCATTCAATTTAATATCGGGTTATTGACGCAATTTTGTTTCTAATTCCCATTTAATTAAGTAAAACGTAAAATTATTTCTTTTATAAATTAAAAAGATTACAGAAAATTTAAATTTGCAGCATAAACGCGGGATATCTCGTTTCCGCTTTATGCTTGACTTATGTATATTTCGAAAATAATAAAACCTACATTAATTTTAAAATGGCGTGCGTTGTAATGTAACGAATAACCAATGCCCTATTATAAATCATTACAAAATAGATTTTTATAATGTCACATATAACCTGTGCGGTTATTCTATTTTCTAGAGTATTTTTATATATAATATCCGTAGCATGATAAACAAGTACATTTAAAAATAAAATTACACAAATATTACGCAGTTAATGTTAAATTAAATATTATTAAAATATCCACATCGTAGGGTAATCATTTACATCAACATCCTCCTATTATAATGAAATCATGAAATAATACTCATAAGAGTATAATAGGGATAATTTTATAAAACTATTATATCTACTGAGGAAATTACATATAATTTCAAATCGGAATCCGTATGCTATTCATTACGTTTAGCTAAGTGCAGGAAATCCCGCAGCTCGCCGGATATGGAGTATCTATCGCTCGACTGGTAATCATTAAACACATTTTCCTATAGGTATGTATATATGAAAATATCATTTAATAGTTAAAATGTTCTTAGAACGTTACCGTACGTTAATTAAAAAACATAATTTGTCTTATGTTTAGCTTTCGGTTTAGTTCCATTCATTGTCTACAATAAAATTATAAAATTTTAAATTCTCGGCACAGAGTGCTATATGATAAAACGAGCTAGTCTTTAGCCACAATACTTATCAATATTGCCTCCAATGTACCATACATCCTAATCTCATTTATATATATGACACGTTCAGATGATCTTCAATATCTAGAAGTCAACGCATCAATACCGACCTCTAATAGGTATATGAAATTTATAGTGAGCTAGTTTTCGAAAAGTATAATTTACCCAATTGTCCGTCGCCCTAAAAGAACCTGTATAATTTTTATAAAGTAAGCCATGTGCATCGTATATAATTAACCTTTTTAATATTTGAAAGGCTTTATTGTAACTGTGCTAAATGCTAGTCGAGCGTAGCCGTGAAAACGCGGAATTACGATTGAAAAAGATTTAAGATTCTGTCATCATTTTTTCTATGAAGGCCTTCGATTGAGACAAAAAGTAGCGCTTTGTATTCCGTCCGTTCTTTGTACCTCAGATATTTCGTGTTAACTTGTTTTCAATTGAATTTGCGGAAATAAAAATGTACGTGCGCAAGTTTTAACAGGCACATAACCATAGTATTATTCTATAATTAGTAACATTGTTTAAAACATTAGAACAAAAAACCAGAGTGCTTAAAACTAAATTTTTCTTCGTAATGATACATATTTAATTTATCGCTTATATGAGTTTTTGACAAAATAGTCAAATAAAAGTAATCTAACATATGTATTATTAGATTACTCTATTTACTAGCTTTCATTGATACCCGTATTGTCGTAATAGTAATAATTGTAAAATAAATCCATCCATTTTTCCAGGCGCCATTTAATTTATATATATAAAGCCTATATCACTTTCTAAACTGAGACGATTCTAAGGATAAGTCACACGTCACAATCCGCCAAGATGTTTGGGTTGTATCGCGTGCCAAAGAAATGGACATATATACATACAAGAAACATACATATATACATACATACTCTCGAAAAACATTACTCCGCTTCTACATTCCGCTTTCATTACAAGTATAATGTTTCAGTATAAAGTCGATTATCTTCGCTGAAAAGTATGTTTCTTCATAATGTCGATGATGGCCGCTGTAGGTAAGTATAGAAGCTTCTACAACACATTGCAGGTCAAGGGTGACGGCTGCGGTTGCGGCTCCCGTGTCGGTCCCATTACGTGTCTCATTAATTGGAATCTATTACGTGTCATTAACTATTAACATGGCGTAGTCGTGTTCATTATAAATTGATTAGTGACGTGAATTGCTTATCATTAGAACATAATTGTAAAATACGAGTAACTTGCATCTACTGGTTAAGTTATAGTGAAATTTTGTTGTAAAAATAGTAAAGATAGGTTAAAATTTAGTGTTCAGTAAAAGAAGTTCAGTTAATATTTTTTTTTAATATTTTTTTGTGAAAGAAGTAGCAAACGAGCCTTCAGTTCACCTGATGGTAAGTGGCAACTGCAGTCCATGGAAATCTACAATTAACTCCAGGTAAAGATCCCTCACAGTGCGTTGGTAACCTTGAGGAGTTGGCACGTTATTATTGTATAGTTAAAAGACAATAACCAGGCAATTTGACGAACGGTGTATTTAAGGGCTTAGTAATAGGTTTCGCCAAATGTGTCTATAAAATTAACCAAACACATAGACAAAATAATTGTAGGTTTATTTTCTTGCAATAAATTTAACATTGATTAAATGATTTGACGAAGTAATTATAAAAATCATTTATTTTAAAATCACAAAATTACATAAATGCCACAAAAGATATTTTAAGTAAACATAAAGCAAATGCAAATTAAACATTGTATCGAACAAATCTTTGGTACTATGCTTATAAACTACTTTTTATAATATAAAGCAATCTTTCTAGTTCCATAAACTGTATATTGATATTATTTATTTAATTTTTAATGTGTCCTCATAATGCAATCAAGCATCTTCGTACTCATTGTAACGTTCAATTGTTGTGACCGTTATGTTAATTGTTATGTTTATTTATTTATCATCGTTACGCTGGTACAGTAAATGTGTTGTATTTCCATGCAGTGTAGGTATGGCCCAGCTGTACAGGTTGAGAATCACTGGGTAGTGCCCCGAGGTAGGAGCTAGCAGGCGCGGTAGCAGCGACGGCGGCGGCGCAGCACGCGCGTCCCGCAGCCCGGGCCCGACTCAGCCTGCGGATACACAATCATATCAGTTTTATAAACGTAAAAAAAAATTGCCAAGTGCGAGTCGGACTCGCGCACGAAGGGTTCCGTACCATCTATTAAAACGGAACAAAATAACGGAGATCCCTTAAATATTTAATTTATTCAGTTTTTAATAATTGTTTGTTGTAGCGGCAACAGAAATACATCATATGTGAAAATTTACACTGCCTGCCACGGTCTATCACGGTTCATGAGATAATGTTCATGCCTGGTGACAGACAAACAGACGATTAGACGGCCAGACTGCCGAACGAACAGCGGAGTCTTATGTATAGGGTTTCTTATTTACCATTTAAATGCAGAACCCTTAAAATATAAACAGACAGGAGGAGGCACGAAAATATCCAAACCGCAGATGCAATGTGCTTGGTTTGCCTTTAGTCAACGTACAAAAAAAAAACTAATGTTGTTTCTGTTGTCATTTAATTTCATTATGTTACAAGATGTTTATCTTCAAATTAGCCTGTGTCATAAGTTTCTTTTTCTTCGTTTATGTTATTAAGGTAACGTTAAACATATATACCATACATACGTACCATAACATACATCATCAAATGAAGTAGCATAAGTCCTTGACACAAAACAAAGAAATAGTTCTGTTCCGAATAAATGGACTGGAGCATTAACCAAAAATTAAATGTATCTCGTTCGTGATCATTATGCCCATAAAGAGTGAGTCACCGCTGACTCAACCAGGAAACTGTGCTCATACTCGAAGTGGAATCAGAATCAAATATTGGACAAATTGTCCGACCCCGGCCCCCGCTCGCACTTGACACCTAGCGGCCTTACATTCTCGGGTTCATGATGTAATGCTGATCATACTACGCAGCTTTGATTGGGTTTTACGGCGCAATTTTGTTTTTCATTGCATTTTTTTGTATTTTTTTTAGCCTTAAGTTTGTATGTTAGTGATTTGTGTAATCTTTACGAGTAGCTTCTTGTTAAACTTGGTATATACTGATTACTGATATATACCAAGTTTATCAAAAAGTAGACCAAATTTAAAAGTTCAGTTAAATGCAACACACACGTTGAAAGCGATAATTATGAAGGCTACTTGCCTGCGAGAAATAATAGATAATAATATAATAACATGACGATAATATTCATATTCGAACATTTTACTTGTCATATACCAAACTTTAGCTTTTATACAAGCTACGAAGTAAAATCGTTAGCGTGATTCAGGAACAGATATAGCGCCATCCCGTGGTACGTTTCACTTCCAATATAAGCTATACCTTTACCCAAAAAGGATTTTAAAAATGAATAAACTGTTTGTAAAGGAAATATTGCAGTGTCTGTGACTTCGACATATATAAATTGCCTATCTAGGTTTTATATTAAATGTAGCTTTATTTTTCTCACTTATTAGTTTGCGTTATTCTATAAGACATAGGCGCAAATTAATAATCGAGTATAAAGCGTATTGCATACACATTTTAATAATATACTGAAATGATAAGAAGAATTGCAAATTGTATTCTAATATGTTGTTACTTTTCTGAGTTTAACGTTTAACGAGTACTATCAGATAGGCAATGAGGCGAATGCAATATGAGATGGCCTCAGTTTCTAGAAGACTTCAGATTTCCCGAGAATATACTGTCATGATTTTATTACACACTTTACATGAACGATAAAGTATGTTTCGCCTTTATGAATAACCTAACCTAACTGTATTATAGATCTATATCATAATGTTTTATGGCTTCATAAAAAAGCGAATAGTTCTAAAAATTCTTCTAATATACTTAGTAAAGTAGTTAGTTTAGTCATCGTAAACCCATTATAGTCCCACTGCTGGGCACAGGTCTTCTTTCAGAACCAGAGAGTTTTAGGGCATAGTCCATCGTGCTGGCCAAGTGCGAATTTGTAGACTTTACACAGTTTGAGAACACTTTTTTTGGAGACGTCTCAGGTAGGTATGCAGGTTTAAACACGATGTTTTTCCTTCACCTTAATTACTATGTAATAGGTATACTTTAGTATAGAGATATTATAAATCAAAGAAGCACTTAGAATAAATCCATATATAACATTGTAACTAATGTTCTTTAACAAACCTTCTAAAAGATTCAGGCTATCTATTGGTAACGTATATTTTATAGGAATGGACTTATTTAATTAAACAGAATATAAGAGAATCTTGTATAAAATAACTAATGTACTTTACACACGAATCTATATTTATTTACCATGATCCCATAACAGTTTCAAGTTCACTGATCTAAACATATCTAATAATAAAAGCAACGAATGAACCTGAATATAATTTATGAACGAACTGAAATACGTTATGATGTATTGCTCTGACGACTGGCATTGGAATTTATATGATTTGCGTATTCAACTGTTTGTATTAGCTATTACAACGCTTAGTGCTGTATTACGCTAGTCCGATGTTAGTAAACCTAAAAATCATGCATATTTGCGTATTTTGCGTTCCAAAGGCGTTCTAACTTCGTCCTCAAGAGTAGCAACGAATTTGTGGCCAATCTCAGGTGAAACGGATTTAATCAAGGATTAATTAAAGGCTTATGGGTGACGGGCGCCACTTACAGATGGAATAACTTACAAATACTATCTGTAGTTATTCCTATCGATGCTAAATACCAATTAATTCTTTTTGCGGTTATCCGGTTGCCAGCGGAAGTCAAACACTAGCTAGGAGTTTAAACGTACGTAATGTGTTTAATCGTTTTTGAACGAATATAGGAAAACAACGAAAACGTCGTGAGGAAAACTTAGTCTTAAATGTAGTTTATGAAATCGCATTGTAATTCGCAACAACGTGGTGGACTATGGCGTAAACTTCACTCACTCTGGAAGGTAGCGGTGCAAAGTAATGAGATGAAGATGAAGTAGGAAACATTAATAAAGATAAAAATTCACAGCAAATGACGTTAACCCTATTATTGAACATTTTATTAATCAAATTCTGTGTTCCGATGCAATAAACTATACGTAAACTAAAATAAGTTTTCGGTTATACCTTGCATGTGTGGGCGGAAACGTAAAGAGCTATTGTTATAAGAAAACGTAATGAACCCTTACTACAGGTAGGTACTGGTCAGAATTCAAAACTAACAATGAAATGTGAAGTAATCTTTCTGCTATTGTATAGATGAAGTACACGCGCTTCGTTACGTGACAAAAAAAAAGGTGTTAGGTACTCGGTAATTGTTGGAGATACATGAAAATTGATAAGGACCTTCCGGAATAAAACTAAATGTTAACCTCGTGTATGCCAACAAAAGTTTGATATTTTAGCGTTCACATTTTAATAAGATGGAAATATGAAATCTAAAACCAAAGAGTGTAGTGACCTCACTTCAATAGTGGCCATGTTTAAATAGCGGAAAACAGCGAAATCGAAAGTAGCCTATAGACTGTTAACTACAGACCAGTTAAATAAGCTACATCCATGCAAAATCTCATGTAAATCCGACCAGTGGTTCTTGCGTGACTGACACACACACCATCTCATTTTATATATAAGTATATAGATATGTTTTAATTTCCACACACGAAGTCGCGGGCAATAGCTAGAATTTTACAAAATTTATGATCCACAGTTGTGTAAATTGACATGCGAAGAGCTATAAAGGTAACCTTGTGAGTAAGTCGCTATTATAATTTGTATTAATTTGTAGATAATATTCCGGCCGCCATCGCGCGGTAATGTGTCCCTGACCGTGATTCTAACGTAACACAGTGCCTTGTTATTAAAAGCTACAAGGAATATAACCTGCAACCTTACATTACATCTTACGAGAATAATTATAGTTGATCTTGTATACTTAGTTTGTTTAGATAATATCAAAGTGTCTAGTCTACACAACTGAAAGTCGGGGGTAATATTTTTGTGTTATTTCTCGTATATTATAGCAATGCAAGCAATATTTACATGACAGTTTTAAACGATATGAAAATGTAGAAGCGGCTTACGCGAGTTGTGCTAAGAGTAAAAAGGGGAATCTTTATGATTTTGACTTTTTCTGACTAATAACAGCAGGGTCTAGCGCTGTTGGCCTGAAGTGTGAGAAACTTATCCAAGGCGTGTCAACCTAGTCCTCAGGGAAACTAATGCATCAGTGGCCAATCTCAGGTAAAACTGATCTTATCTGTAGGCCGATTACAGATGCCCGCGGACGGCAGACACCATCAAGTGCGCTGCAAGCTTTGCCGCATAAATTCCATGAATAAATAAAAAAAATGATATTATATAGTTCATCATAGAACAGCGATTGATATAATACTTTTTACAAACAACTGTGACATTGGATGTTGAGTCGATTATCACAAATAATATCAACTGCCAATATTTTTGTAATTCGGTTCAAGGCACGACGCGTGAAAATTACAAACGTCAATGGTATGATATAGTCAATATTATTCAGCCACATAATATTTTTCACATGTTATAGACGTGCAACGCGTCATCCCCACATCAAAAATAGTACCTAATCGTTCATATTTTATGTTTATACAGTTAATAAATATTGAATTAAGGAGACTCATGTTTACTATCATGGTTTATGCTTGGTAAATTCATTTTGTTTACAATCCTATCGTTTTTTTGATACTTGTTCTGTTTACATGTGTTCATTTGTTTATTCTAGTAATACCAAAGATAAAATGTTCTAGCTATGTTTAAATTTTGTGAGATTCATAAATATATCAATAATATATTGTGGTCATCAACACGCATATCCAAGCACAGGGGCTACGGGAAAATTTCTAGAGAATTCATATTTTTGGGAATGAAATAAAGAAATTAACCAGGTTATTAAGTCGTTCCTGATGCAAACCACCACGAAAACACATATGTAGTGATTGCACTATCATATTTAGATCGTTTAAAATAGTTTGATAGGTAGTGAAGATCGGAATGCGAGTTTAAGGACCATTAACCAAATGGCATATGCGCACGTCATATCAAAATAGGTTTTTTACGAGCACTCGCGCCGTCAGCGACACTCCGGTTTATGGCGGCCGCAGATGTAGGAATAAAATCTATGTATATCCGCGAGATGATTCCCGCCCGAAACACGCAACAGGTGGAGACAAATACAAAGACAAAGAGAAAAAGTGATGTGTGTCGGTTATAATTAACTTACACCACCCTCCTTCTCCATGTATCACGTAATTCAAGTAGTTCCTCCGCGCACCCGCTCGACAGAGTTTATGTTGCGATTTTTGTTTAAATTCGTGGATATAAGAGTAGTAGTAGGCAGATAGATAAAAGTAAGTAAATGGGATAAGTAAGTAAGTCGTTGTCAGCGCTAAGTTCTACTCGAGAACTCTACTTTCTCACTTCTTTCTAATCCGAATATTGTAAATTACTGTTGTTAAGATAACTGTAACACAGTTGTCCTAGTAGTGCCTACCCTGATGTGCGACCAGGGTTGCATCTTATAATGAACCGCTATCTCCTTCGATCCACATGTGATCATTTTTCCACACATTCTCCAGATGATCATTGACCAATTTAATCAGTGATTCGGTAGCCGTATTCTAAAGCAGACCGTTTACGGCACCAACCTTACCAAAAATTATTACGGTTGACTGTATTCCGTCATGGCTACTGACTGTTCGGCTGACAGCTTCAGTGAACAACATAACCTTGCTGTTCCGGAAGCACAGGGAGTGGTGCTGAACTATATATTATTGGCCGCATTAGGTCCGTCACCGAATGCGTCGGTCACATTCGGTAATGGACCTAATGCGATCACGAGACTGCAATCGGGCACTATGCACTGACCAGCACGGAGCGGCTGCGCTCCTGGTAGCCGGAGCCGCACGACACGCTGCACTTGCTCCACTCGCCCCACGCGCTCAGCTGGCACTCCACGCTCTGGTTTCCCGTCGCCCCTGACAATACAAGACACGGTTTTATTATACGACGTGAGCTCAATAAGAACTATTCAAATTCAATAGATATAAGTTCGGTTCCTTGTAACTGTTAGAAAATAATCTGTACTGAATCTGTACTAAATGAAATTTATTACAGATGTCCAAGGATGATGAGGACAACTTACCATGAGGTGTACGGTTTTTTGCTATAAAAGTTGTAGGTTTATATAAAATCAATAGCATTAGGCACTAGGTGTTACTCAATGAAGTGTCGTACCCGTAGCGGGCGCTGGCACAGTGGAGTCAAGTCTCGGAGAGTTGGCGATGGCAGGCGGCCCGCCCGCCCCAGCACCGGCCCCGCCGTCTGCGAGAATGAAAAAAAAAATTTAATTACAGCTAACATGAGATACAATTTAAAAAAATACTTTGCAATCATTCCTGGAATTCCTGTCTTAATAGTTAAGTTAATTCAAATTATGTTTGATTATTATTATCAAAGGAAATCAGCAATAGCTTTGACATACCCGCAGTGAATTTACAATTTTACCCATACATCAAGAAATTACAATAACAGTCAAAGCGCGTAAACCTGGAACTCAAGTCCAACTCATTGAAATCATGTTCACAAAGATTGTTAAGAAAATATTGATTTTCTTCCGTATATTACTACTATTACTAATTCGCAGCAATTCACGCGTATGTGCCAAATTAATGGTTGTAGAGTAAACATTAACATCCGTTTCAACGTCCCTCGCGTAAACAGAACATCCGTACAACTGCTCTCTCAAATTACTTCAGTATTTCTGCAAACTAAAACTAAAGTAATAGTATAAACAATGATATATATATGCTAAGACGCAAGCAAACTAACGAACTTTTATATTAGTAGCAAACGACTGAATGGACATGTGTCATTATCCGCAGGATCAGAAAAAAAGTAGGCCAGAGATATCAGATAGGATCAAAGTACTACACGAGGTTGCCGAGATGCGTTGCTACCTCTAAGACTAAGTTTTCTGTTTTTTTTTTTATCATATTGAAGTAGCAAACGAACATGAGGTCTACCTGATGGTAAGTAGGTACTGCCGCCCGTGGACATATGTAAGGAAATTTATATGGATAGGGGACAGAGATTCTAACTGAAGTCGATCACAGATGCGGTGCTACTTCCGAGGACTAAGATGTTCATCTCATAATGAAATGAAATGAAATGAAATGAAACTTCCGCCCTTCCACCGAAACGCTTCACGCTAGAAATAGGTGTGGCGGTTTCATTTCCTCGGTCGAACTACTCTCGTTCTATTTGACAAAACGAATCTAAGTTGAAATGTGTCGTGTTTGTCTCCTTTAACATTCAGACTAACATAGCACAGTATCAAGTAGCTGTACGACGATCCAGATCTCCTTTAATTAGGATCATACATGATTATACTTATATATACCCTCTTAACATCACATCACTTAGTCAAAGGGAATTCTTTACCTATACTTCTCTTATATCGTATCAATAGGTACCCAATCGCGATTCCATTTTGTCCGATCAACCCACATGATACAAGTCGTTTTAATAAAATCTCCCACAGCAGCGTTTAACCTTATTGTCAAAATACAGAAATAGATGTGGCGATGATATATAAATCGAGCTACGAAAGGTTATACCCCCGTTAACCGTAGTACATAATTAATCAAATGAATGTACCTTATAGGTGAACATAGAACAGACGCTCGCTATTGATTACCGCAATCAATAACAGCCTATTGTGACAGGTTGATTCGAGCAGAACCTAACACTATACAAGTACACAATTACACATGTTTCATATTGTTAGCTATTAATATTAATAGTGATGTATTAAATAACACATTCGTGTCCGTTTCACATATCGATAATACTTCTATCGTATTTTACATTCATTTCATCTATTGCGCATTGGCCTGGCTAAATAGATAATATACATATGTACGTGTGTGGACACGTTCATATGTATATTGTTTATATGGTCTATATTCTGATCTTATATGTACATTCGAAGACCCGACTGGCTTAGCCACCATACCGGTATGACACGCAGCTCCCTGGTGCATCCCAGGCCTTACTGGTATCTGAATGATAAGTACATTTTAATTAATGAATGTTCTAGGGTTGGATGTTTATGATTTTGTCTCAACTACGGTATAGGAAAAATCTTGTAAAAAGTCTAGGTACAACGCTTTAATATTATTATTATATGTCATGGTAATAATATATAGGTAGAACGTCGTTTAACAAATAAAACGTTAACAGAGGGATTACAGCTGTCTTAGAATATTCTAGTTTGTAAGTGGTTTGCCGACGTGAATGCAATATCTGAGCAAACTACAGTGCACATGCATGTTTAAACACCATTATTGAACGATCCCTTTGATGGACGGTTACACAAAGGGGCATTATGAATATGAAATATAAAGCAATGGAGGTAGTGTAGAATCTAACCTAGAATTATAACAGACATCAAAAAGATGTTAAAAGATATTAACTTAATATTAGTAATTTTCTTTCGGATTCCTTCATATTATGTCAAGCATAAGTTAAATGAATCTTTTTAAAATGTTCTTTATGCAGCCCCATATCTACAATCCTACAAATTCAATTAGTTCAGCTGTTTATTATCGATTATTACGATGGTAAAGATTGCCCTGTACGTTTTACAGTGCTTCTGACATCTGATGTGTCACACAGAGGTATCCGGGTTCGATCACCGGCGAGGTAAACACATTTTTTATATAGTCAGGGTACTTGCATATTATATATGTATTATATTTGTAGTATAAGAGTACAAAAAGCCTCTTTTGCGAGAACAATTTGAAACAACCAGGTAAACAACAACATGAAAAACATGTATACATTCGACAAACGTGTACATACTTTTATAAATCGTTTTGAGTTGTTAACATATTTTAAATAGCATTTTAATTTGAAAGATAGGCACCATTAATAGAATCAGCGTGAACTTACCAAGCACCACTCTGCAGGTGTTCATGCAGTCCTCCTGCGTGAGGAAGTTGTTCTGGTTGCCGCGGCAGCCGCCGTAGTAGAACTGCACGCACATGCCCTTCATCGCCACGAACGTCCAGCGCTGGTACAGCCCGCGGCAGGGGCCCTGCTCCGCCTCCTCCATGCAAATACCTATATATCATATTTTATATCTAAACTATGATTAGCAGCTTAATTTTGATAGGTATTTTTAAAGGCGTAAATAAAAGTAAAGGAATGCATTATTATTTATATTTAATAGTTCAGGTCCAATCAAGTGTCAAAGCAAGTTTATTTAGATAAGGTTGCATTTCGATACAGTTTAAACAACAATATTCTACGACATACTACCAGTGACATCGTAAAATATGTTTTAAGACTTCGGAATCATACGACACCTCGCAGACTCGTTCCTAAGTTAATGAATTGAAGGTGTGCAGTCACAAGGTCGTCGTCATGTGTGTCATGTTTTAGTGCTGGGCGACGTGAGCTCGTAACCCGAGCGGCTACGTCACGGGCGGCGGCCTCGCGCGTAGCGGCCGAGCGTAGCGCTGTAGCGTGGACCGCTACGACCGATATTATAAAACTCAATTTATTATACTTAAGTATTAACGTACTACATAGATTCATAGTGCGGTCTAATAAATCTCTCATAATCCTATTTTTCCCAAAAAAGGTATCTTGAAAATATCCCTCTCGACATAAAAAGTGTATGCTTAAGATCACACGACGGAAAAACTTGGCAGCCTGACGTCACGACGTTTTTTTTTCTATATACTTAAAATACTAAATTACAATTGTTATATATTATTAACTTCTCATATATATTTGTAACTTTCTCATAGATAAATATCGAATTGTATACCTAGATTTAAAACATTATCTCGATTCTGCTTCGCTGATCTACGTGTGACGGTTCAGTTACGTTTACTTCTTGAGTGCATATAAAGAATGATTCACTTAACAACCAAACGGCTTAAAATATATTGATTGCCTTCAGTTTCAGTTCGTTGATTTTCATTCGATACCCATATTGTCGCAATGACAAAAAAGTCGTTCCTTCCCCCTTTTTTCTCTTTGTTACATGCGCCATTATTTTAAATTATATATTACATATGACACTCTGCGATGACTAAAACAATTCCAATGATATGTCATTTGACACAATCCGTGACGGCGTTTAGGCCGTAGCATGTGCCAAAGAAATGGTAATACATGCATACATATATAACTTCGAAAAACATTACCCTCTCCCTAACGGGTAAAACTAAATGTAACATACGCTTGGCTGTCTGCATGTCGATGTCGCACGAGTCGCGGTCGCGGCAGGGCCGCTGCTGCAGCAGCTCGACGCGCGCGGAGCAGGGCTGCTGCTGCACGGCCGGCACCAGCAGCAGGCGCGTGCGCAGGCTCACGCCGCGGCCGCACGACGCCGAGCACGGCGACCAGCCGGACCACTCCGTCGTGGGGCACTCGGGGTCCACCACCTCGCGGTCCGCCTCCGAGCACTCCGGCTGCATGCACTTGCGGTTCTCCTCTGCGAAACACGCCACTCTCTTATTGTATCTGTAGTTGGCGTAATAGCGTTTATTGCAACGCCGTTTACGGACCTGCGATTGTTATCGATCTACAAAGTTCAATCTGATCTATAAAATTCAGATGATCATTAGTGATTACATTTCGACTACGTTCCGTGTTTTATCAGGCAATATGAACTAGCTGTTCCTCCTACTTATTGTTAGATACCAGTCAATAATAGATAGAAATAAGTGTAGTTTAAATATTCGACATGAGTTAAGCATTTATGTCGATACAGTACCTTCTTATACTGTTCTCACATATTGAAGAACTTAGAATTAAAATTCAATATGTAAAGAACGCCCCCCATATAATATTAAATCTCAAGTTGTACCCGGTAAAGCAAATTCAAATTGAATAATGAATTAAAAACGTATATTTAAACGATGCGTAGCACTATTTCTTGAATAATCGTCTTATAGTTGCGTGAAAGACACGTAAAGGATATCAGTTTTGATGCACAATAGACGCAATCACTTACTTATAAACCTATAGAAAGTGTTCATGTGAATGTAAGATAACGTACCGATCTGCACGAGCGGGCACTTCTTGAAGCCCATGGGGTGCAGGAAGCGCCTGCGCCGCGTCTCAACGCCGATGCCGCACGTGACGGAGCACTCGCTCCAGCCGCCCCACTCCGTCACGCCGCACACGCCGGGGTCGGGCGCCGCCACCGCCTCGGCCTCCGTCGCGCTGTCGCCCCTGATCACAACCACCAACATTGTATCCCATATCAAGATATCCTGGTGACGGATGGAGCAAAAACTTGGGCGTAGCTTTGTTAAGGGAGCAAGGACTGGCGAAAAAATAGGTTGCCTAGTTTCTGAATGCTAAGGGGGATCGGGAATAAATAATCTCCAAAATTTGTCGACAAAAAACTAAAAAGACGTCATGTTTTTTTTCTCTTCCCTTTATCTAAGGGAGGGAGTGGGCTTATCCAGACCTCCTTGACCTTTTTATTATGAATGTCCGTGAAAGGAAACATCATATTATGATAATTATTGATGTGAATATTATAAAAATAAAATAAAAATATTTTATTGATAGAAACACTATACACACACACACGCTTCTTTTTTTTTAAACACGCTTTTTACACTCATAGCCCCACACTAGGATTTTCTCCTGTGTCGTGGGTGACATGGACACACAAACACGAATACACAAACAC
>DWNE01003944.1:0-15888 GCA_018249875.1 Cecropterus toxeus
TAAGACATTAACGCCGCGCTCGTATTTCCTTAGACAATAAAGGAGTTAATATCATGGTCATCGTCTGATATGTAAGTATACCTACTGATTTAAGTACCTAGCTCAGTGGCGTAGGGGGGTCAGAGGGGGCCATGAACCAGGCACCTCGTGGGGGGCGGCATAAGTTATTTTTTTGTTATTAGTAGTATAAACTTTGAAATTCCGCTTACGCTCCTGAGCGGCAAAAACCACGCTACGCCACTGACGTATCAACTTGTCCCTGTAGTCTCGCAATAAAATAAAGCTACAGTACCTCTCGCCTGTTCCAAGAAGCAACTAAAAAGGGCTTCCGAGATTACGGGTGGTAAGAGTGGGAGCTCGAAGCGCATAATCTGTAACCTCGGTTTGAAAGTTCTGTGTGAAGGCATACGATCGTAAGTACTCGAAAAAAGGTACAGGATGAGCGTAATGGCTCTCTCAGGCAACACCCGAAAGGCCATTCACAGAATTAATTGCTTTCCAATGGAGATCCAAGAGTCCTTTACGTGTCGCTGAGGACGACCTTTGGTAGGTAACGGCGACTTTCGGTAGATAAAAATCCTACATAAGGCGGTGAAGTTCCCAACACCGGTTACCTTTTGAAGTTTTCTGCCGGCTCCAAAAAATAGTAAGGAGGTACACCTATCCAATATTTAAGAATGGGTATGGAGAACCCCATTTTGCATTAATGTTATCCTACTCTGTGAACTATTTATATTTTATACAGGTCTAACTGCGAGCTGAAAGGTGATAGAATACTTCGTGGTTCGACTTCGGGAATACCACCATCACACCTATTTCTGCTCAATAACTACAGTAGTGTCTGCTCCTGGGTTTTGCTTGAAAAGTTGCGGTACAACTTAATCTTCTTATCCTAGCTCAATTAGGAGAGTAATCTGGGGTCAATTATTTCGTTTATTTGTATAATTTATTACCTCTGGTCAATGTTAATTAGTTATATATGGACTATGTAGGTAAGTGCAGTAACGAGGACAGGATTAAATAGTAAATAATACAGAATTTGTCATAATGTTTTATTAAAGTCAATAAACATTACTACCAGTCTTTCATTGTAAAGAGATATAATTTACATTACCCATTTGTTTTAGAAGAATTTCAGGCAACACTTACAAAAAATACAAAAATGTGTTTCACTTTGTACCCTTAATATAATTAGTAAATTAGATTTTTTTACATTCCTAGATTTATTTTATCCATAGACACAATTTATTTTGTTCTCTATTAGAAAAAATAGACGTATTGGTAAAATAGGAGCATGCCTTTGTCATACTATGTATTTTTCATAGTAACCTACTTCTAATGGCTAATACCTCCATGGGTTGCATAACTTTCTTGGACTCAATAGTGCTATGGGCCATATTCTCGTAAATAAAGAAACATGTGATTTGATAAAAAAATTGGCAATTTTTTTTCTCACATTCAGTTGTTCGTCATATTTTGTCTTTAAAGCATATGTAATCAAAACAAATATTTCTTTTACGAGATTTACGAGAGGTGTTTACTATATTACTAGTAGGAAACGTAGTATTCTAATACAAAGTACTTGTATTTACAATACATACAATGTATGGTATTAAAATAATTTAATACTGAGTTTTACAATGTTATAATAAAGAAAAAAAATTACATACAGAAGAGTATAGCGGACATACTCAAGGCACCCCTTTGTTGTAAGTCTAGTATTCCAGAGCATTAGACATTTCCGTAAAAGTATAAGGACCTATATAGAAACTTAATAAGTATTATTTAATCTTATAAGTATAATTTGATCTACCTCACATCTGGTCAAATGTTTTTTTGTGCAAATAACTGTTATAAAAAGAACCATAGCAACTGACATAGGTTTGGCTTGAGCCACTTGCATTGCTCAGTGCGAATATAAATTCTAATTCTGGCATGCTATTAACAGTCGATGAAAACAAATTCTTACTAATGTTGGCAAGGAAAAAAAAATAAATAGCCATAATTTGATACCATATTTTAACTGAAAGCCTCATATGTAAGATCAAAGTCATTCTGAGAGCTATGGAGCGATCTATGCTAGGTATTTTCCTACACAACAGAATTTGTAACAAAACGTACAGACATAGGTTACAGAATTAGTTCATAGGACAGATAACCAACGGAGTCTTCAAATAGAGACTGCGACCAGGTGGACTGAAGACCTGAAGAAGACGGCAGGTAACCGCTGGATTCAGATGGCTCAATACTGGTGGGCGTGGCGCCAATTAGGAGAGGTTTTTATTCAGCTATGGGCTTTCAAGGGCTGATAAAGGGGTTTGTTTAAATAATTTGATATGGAATATTTAACAAATGCTGAACACCATGCCTATGGAATAATACTATAATTTATGTATCATCATGTGTACTAATTTAAAACAACAACTGTAACCCTCCCAGAAAACCTAAATGCTTTTAATTTTAACTTAACCTTACACTAACTTCCTACATTACAAGTCATACAGTAAAATATTTCTCTATTTGTAAGATGCTGCAGTGATCTTTTGTGATCTCTGAGCTGTTTATTGTCACTATCTCTGCGGTGCCGGATTGGGTTTAGGCATTTTACTTAGTAACCCTTGAATTTCCTTCTTCTCATCATAACTTTTCCACATTTCATAGAGATTGATGATTGCCCTTACAATTTCTTGTATCTGAAACAATAATTATCATCTTACTTGAGAACTGAAATGTAAAGCTTAAAAAATAATATACATGCAATATTATAATAACGATATAACCACAAAAAAGACAATTTATAGAATCTTACTAAAACATGTAAAAGTTTGTCATGATTTACCACAAAAAATATGGTCAGAATTAGCTGAAATTTGGCACACAACCTGGAAAATTTATGACCTGGAATAACACATACTTATGAACACAGTAAACATATTCAAAGTGGGTACAGTCGAGGAAATAATGTAGTACTCAATAATTGAAGAGTGTTTTAAAGCTAACATAAAAAGATTAAATGTTCATCTTTATCAATTCACAAAGTAGATGTATTTATTTACCTTGTCCATATCAACATTAAGTTCAGCAAACCAATGTTTGAGGTTTTCTTTCCCCAACATCACACAGGCTATATGTAAAGCACCTATTGCAATCTGGAAAATGAAACAAAGTATGCAATGATGGGGAAATCTTTAAAGTAAAGCTCCTTACTGCAGGAATACCAACAAACTTATTAGTGCCTTATAACAAAGTTCCAAACCAACTTTGTTTAGATTAAAAGATTACATAACAATAAAAAATAATGTCTCTTCCTCATCTTGAACTTCTATTTAATTAGTAATATCCCATAGCCAAACTCACCAGATAGCTTACTAGGAGGTAAGATATCATAACTAAGTACTCAGAAGCTGTAAAGCATATATAATTTATCTGCTTGTAGTCCACAGCAGGTGTCCATGGCTGGCAGTGAAAATTTAACTTAAAAATTAGTAAACACATCACTTGCAAAATGTTTTATGTTTATGTAAGAAGTCCCAATACACAGTACTGAGTCCAAGAGTCCGTCAGTAAGAAGTCCCAATGTACAGTAACTGAGCGAGTTTAATAAATTACCTGATAAGGCGGAAAGAGTAAACTGACATCTGTTCTGAGAGAATCATTAACTATCCTCCAAGCATGGGTTAGGAGCTGATCATCCTGTCCAATATCTTGTACAAACAGCAGCAGTGGCCGGTATGGCTGATATACAATGAGACAGCAGTCCAAATTCTCTAACAGGTAGAATTCACATTCCAATATATGATTCGTCCTGTAAGGAAACTCTTGTTGTCCATAAGCGTAGCTAAATTTGTTCTTTATCACGGTTTGACACGTCGTTATTAACCGAGAGTTCGATATTACGCCGAACTCCTCAACTTTGGACGCCAGGAACACACAAGTTGGCGCTAAAAGTAACGGATCTATACATTTTAATGAGTTTCTCGCATAAAACCGCTTGAAATAAACTGTGGCTGTGGCGATGACTTGCTGGCGAAGCTTAAGCTGCTCGCCTAGAACTTGTATTATACTAGCGAAGAAGTTAAATATCTTCTGATACTCCTCTTCAGATAGCTTCGCTAAATCATGTTGGCGATCCCTAATGAGATCCTGTTTATCCAATATCCATTGTTGATGGTGCGAACTTTGCCAGAAATTACCAGCCATATTCAAAGCTCAACTAGAGCTTAGTCCTGTATATCGATTTAGTAAACAATATTATCAGTTAACATTTGTTCGAACAAATATTCAAACTTTTAAACCTTTGAATTAATTTCATTTAAGTTTGACCAATTTATTTTTTTTATAACAATTGACATTGACAAATGACGTTTCTTTGGTTTTTAATATTATTTATGCGGCCTTAGCTTCTTACGTTTCATCCCATGATTGTTTGTCCGTTGTAGATGGTTTATTATCCGTGTTACTGCCAGTCTTACTACCAGTAGTAACAACGTGATAGTTACGTCACAGTTATGATTTTTACGCACCTTTAGTGTTTACAGTGCAAACTTTACAAAATCATGATAATCATAATATACTAGTGGAAAAAAATTAAGAATCAAAAACAATGCTTTTTTTAACGTTTTTCAAATGGTTGTATTTCTATTAAAAATGGTCGTATTAGAGTTTTAAAAACATAATTTTGAAGCTTGAAGTTTCTTATTTTGATATCTTTTTTAATTCGATACGACAACTTCTCGCATCAACCTTTTAATGGAAAAAAGATCCTTTTGCTTTTAATCATCAATATCTCAGCAGCCCGTGATCGCACAAAAAATTAAATTTCCCATAAAAATTGAAAAAAAAATCTTTACATACTCTCATTTTAACAAAGAAGCAAAAAAGGGATTTTGAAATCATCAAGCGCTAAATTGGAAATATCGAGAATTTATCTGATACATAAGTAGTAATTTTAAAAAAACATCCAAGTTGGTAGACCACAAAAAGGAACCGAAATTAAAATAAAATGTTTTCGGTATTCATTAGGATTAAGCAGACCATGTTACTTGAAAAACTATCCATGTTCATGTTCATGTCCATATCCATGTTACTTTTTATCAGATATTAAAACTAGAAACTTCAAGCTTCAAAATTCTGTTTTTAAAACTCCAATACGACCATTTTTAACGGAAATACAACCATTTGAAAAACGTTAAAAAATTAGCATTGTTTTATGATTCTTTAAAAAAATCCCGATCTTCATTTATCTTCTTTGAATAAAATCTTGACTTACAAGTCTCTAGATCAGTCTCTTTAGTATAGTCACGTACTGATTAATTGAAAAATGTAAATTTTCAAAAGACAGACATTGTTTAATAAAACGCGTCCATGATCCAATTATATGCACAACGGAGTGCAAACTAAATACGTTATCTAATACCATCTCATAGTGACTTAATCAAATTAGACAAAAATGTATGTTATTTATTTACTTGTGCAATTTATTCATTACGATACATAAAATTTGTATGGTAATTAATTCCATCCATCCGTCCATCAGTCTTTTGAAGCCCAAAGCGGGACATAAAACTCCTCTAAATGGCGCCTATCAACTGGTCCTATGCGTACTGAATTCTGCAGTTTCCTGTGGTCTTCTTCAGGTCATCGGCATTTGATCGGGGGACGATCTTCTTTTGTTCAAATGTGGTCACCTCTCGAAGTCCTTTCATCCTCATTGACTATCGTTTGTTTGAACGATGTAGCCGTGCCATTGCTTTTGTAGCTTGTTAATTTTGAGACTTATGTCAGGAAGCTTAGTTCGTTTACGAATTTCATAGATGCTAATCGTATGTCGTAGCGAAATCCAAGCATAACCTGCACCATACTACTCTAAGCGACTGGACTTATAAAAGAGGCCTAAAATCAAAACCCTTTAGTATGATTGATGGGAATAAATACTTAGGATAATGGAATTGGGTTATAGGCTAAAATTGTTTTCTGATATTTTCCTCATTAAAAAGCTCACTGTGATTAGAAAAAAAAAAAGCACATTACTATAGAAATTTGTATAATCCATTACAATTTCGCCTCAACTTTCAATTCAAATGATACATTTTTTTACAAAACCGTAAGGGGCACTGATTGGTACATACCTACAATAATTACACGGAAATGTGTTTATTAATTTGTTCTAAATATGTATAAATTAGAGTGCAATATTTATAAGTAAATTACGTCTGGGGTGTTTTCTTTACATAAATTATAAATTGCTAAGAACAACTAAGAGTATTCTCTTAATTTATATACTATTTGGGATTTGGGATAAGATATACGATATATTGTTATCGTAAATCGTCAAGCGTGAAATCCCTGAGGAATTCGTTAATGGCGTCAAACGCAGCTTCGCTGATCATCTGGCTGACGTATACCATCTCGTTGTTTATGAAATCCCTGGTGACACTTTGCATTAAATTGTTAATTAAGCTGTTTAGCAAAGACGATCCAGTTAAACCATTGATTTGAATCTGAAAAAAGAAAATAATGCTTAATATATTATCAATCAAGCGGAGTTTGTACCATCTTAAAGAGCTGAACTGCATTTGAGCCCGTTTCCATTTAAGTTCATTACGAATTGATTCCCTAAATGAGCCTAACTGCATTTGGATCGATTCGAATTTGTAATGAATTGAGCCGTAAGATAACAGTGTTCTCCTATTTTTAAAATAACAAACGTGCATGCAGCTTTTTGAAATAACAAACGTGCATGCAGTCCACCTGATGGAAAGTGGCCACTGCGGCCCATGGACGTCTTTAATTAACCCCAGATTAGGTTGGCTACAGTTAGGCAGAAAAAGGTGAACCACAAGGAGTTCTTCCACTTCAAAGAAATTTGAATATATGATGAATAAATAACCACATACACTTATAAATGACTAGCAGAGCCCCGTGGTTTCACAAGCTACGACATGAGAAAAACAAACACACCAACAAAATGTGATGTTTAATAGCCTATAGTCTTCCTCAATAAATGGACTACTCAACACTAAAACCATTTTTCAATTCGAACCAGTAGTTCCACCAAACAAACAAATTCTTCAGCTTTATAATATTAGCATAGATTACTTTAATCAGAAATAAGTTGTCCTAAACAACAAAAAAATAATGAATTTCTGACAATGTCTGGAAAATACTTACTTGCACGTCGTGTACATCGATATTGATATTTAGATCGCGCAGCACCAAGTGTCCTCCCAGGATATTGGTGCCGAGCCTCGCGTTAGCGTCCACGTCTATGCGGTTAATGAAAATCCTAAAATAGATAAGATGTTTTTAATAAAGAGGTAGTAAACGAGCATGCAGTCCATCCGATGGTAAGTGGCAACTGAAATGTAATGAAATATCTTTATTTTGCATAGGCCTAGAAGGACACTTACAAATTGTCAGTTACAATTTTTTTTTTACACTACCACCGGATCGGAACACAACTACAACTGAGATCCGGCAAGAAACTCAGCGGGTTTGACTTTTTTGTTTTTATACTTAATATCCTTTTTTTTCTTCTCTTTTTTTTAACATTTTTTTTTATATTGCAATAAAAGATAGCTCCAGTATCTTGCCTTAAACTTGACTAAACATGAAGCTTGTTTGGCAAGATACGCTACACTACAACTACAACTGTTTTGTTGTTAAGTTGACATATGTAATCAACCCCAAATAAAATCAATCGGCTAAGTTAGAATGCCTTGTGTAGCTAATGTCTCCCCAATCACACTTCTCAGAGACAGAACAGCACTCGACACATTCTGTTCACATCATTAATTAATTCTTAATTAATAATTAATCAATTCACAGGATTAATTATTTATTCATAATGAATTAATTCTGTTATTATTTTCTTATCTGTTAATAGACAGAAATGTGGTGGTGGTGCTTCTAGAGTCGAGCCACAGATAGTTCAGCGACCTTTAAAACTGTATGTGGATGTTATTATGGAAATCTTTACTATATCGAAGGCGTAAGGCACGTCCCGGGGGCTGAGAGGGCACCATTCTTACAGAGGTAGCAAAATTAGCATCATCTATTATACAAAAAATCATCAGCAATTGATTTTTACACGAAACTGAGTCCATTTACGATCAAGCGTTTTTTTCATGCTACACGTACTGACCTAAAATTGCCTCCGGATCTGTGGGTGATAAAAGCAATCACTGCCGTAGCGTCGTAAGTACCTAAAATTAAAATGATAATTAATTAACCACCAATACACTCACTCATACCTCTTTTAACATAATAAAATATAAATACATAAAATGAACTCAAAATATAAGAACTCAAATCTTAACATAACGAGAACATATAAATTATCCAACCTGTGAAAATCAACCACGGCACTGTCATTCGCACTACTGTGTTGAGTCGCAATAATTCAAACCTTACATCGTTCACCACATACCACTGAAGACCTTCCAACCGAAAGTTACGGACATTCGACGTCACTCGCACTCTAAAATTGATAAGGGATTAAAAATTATAACCGTTCATCCACTTGAAAAAAACAGTCAATTATCTTTGAGTATTTTGAAAAAACTATAGCAACTAGTAACATCGTTAAAAACATTAAAACAAAAGACCAGACTGCTTAAAACGAATTTTTTGTTCATAATGAATATAATTATGTATTTAATTTAACACTTATGTCAGTCTTTGTCAAAATAGCCAAGTAAAAGTATTAAAATATGTATATTTTCACATTGGTCTATTTACTAGCTTTCATTTGATATCCATATTGTCGTAATAGTCAAAAAATCGTCACTCTCCTTTTTCCTCTATATCCAGGCACCATTATTTAAAATTGTATAGCCTATGTCACTATGCAAACTGAGACGATTCTAATGATATGCCATCCGTCACAATCCGTCAAGCCGTTTGGACTGTAGCGCGTGCCAAGAAATAAACATACATATTATACAATCAAACATACATACATATATAAATACGATCGAAAACATTACTTTCCTTCTGATGTAGTTGGGAAAAATAAACTGGGCGCGTGTTTTAAATTATTATACCAAAAGAAACGATACAATTAAGTATATTTCTTAATTTTTGTGTAAGTGTCAAGCATTTAAGTATAAGATCAATTACAAAACGCCTTCAAACGGGAGTAATGTAGGGAGAGCTGGAATTTAATGACGGTTCAAATAACCTTTTGTCCGGACCCTCTACATGGCTGTTACAAATCGACTTGTCTTACTGAGATTTGTTAAAATATAAAAGGTAATAAAGAAACTTAATATATCAAATAATAATCAAAGCTCCTTTTTATAAGGATATATCCATTAAATATGACACAACAATAATATAATATATTTAAATAAAAGACGATTCCGACTAACTTAACCACCACCAACCAACCACTGTACCTAGAACCCTAAAATTTGGTGCAGAGCTTTATTTTATGGTGCAAGTGAGAGCTAAGAGAAGAGTTTTAGAACGTCAACCCCTAAAGGGTTTAAATAGGGGTTAAATGTTTGTATGAAAGTTCGTCAATTTTTAAGCAAGCTCTATGAAACTTAGTATCGGGCTATATGGGTAGAAATGATAATAAATAACACATTTTTTTAAATGTCAAATTAAGTAGGCACGGGTCTTCTAGTTAAGTAATAACTGCAGCTCATCGGACATCCTTTTTCTTATACCAAACATGAACTCTTATACAAGCTATGAATTAAAATCGTTAGCGTGATTCAGAAAGTGGTACAGCGCCGTCTAATTGTAGCATCAATGGCTTTCGTGACGCTTTTTCGTTTCATTGAACTGTAAATCACAAGGATTCTAAGATTCAGTTAAAAAAGCTTTTTTTTAAACTTTAATATCATGTGATATAATATCACGAAAAAAAAAACAAATTTCTTTAATCGTTTATACCATTAAATTTAAATATTATCGCAGCAAATTTCTCGTTAAATATACAACCAAGTCTTTAGTAACTCGGTTCACACGTTTCCAGGACCTTTGATCTGCTCATTTCGTTTTTAAGTATTAGGGTTGCTGCCCTTAACATCAAAGCTCAGATATTCTCGTTAATGATCTTCCATGTTATATAATGTTTTACATGGCCTTCCTTGGTCTCTGTCATTGGGATAATTCTTTAAGAAAGGTAGGAATAGGTTCTGTTTCATTTCCGTTTTTCGTTTATACGTCTTTTGTTTCTGCTTGTGGTTATGTTTTAATTAAATTTGTATTTTATGTATCCTTAATATTTTAACCTTATTTAATTATATGAAAACGTGATGGAATAAAATCAAGAGATTTATTTTAACAGAAATTGTATTGGAAATCGTTACGAAACGATGTGTAACATTATTCTTCAAATTATATTACTAAAAGTACCCTACCTTTCCTAAGTGACGACCATCTTAGTCCTCGGAGTTAGCAATGCATCTGTGATTGACTTCAGATGAAACGTCTTTTCTATGTTGTTTATGGTTGTGTATGGACGGAAGTGACCATTGACCTTGAGGTGGACAGCGTACTCGTTAGCTACTTCAATCTTATAAAATATATATATTTTTTACTTTTTTTTTAATAATATGAAGTAGCAAACGAGCAAGCAGCCCACCTGATTGTAAGTGGTTACTGCCGCCCTTCATACTTCAACTTCATATAGAACAGGGGTTATTTATGAAGTCGACCACAGATGCGTTGCTACTACCGATGACTGGTTGTCTCATATAAAAGTGAGCCGGCAACCACACCCTTTCACCGAAACGCAAGAACTGCTTCAGGCTAAGAAATAGGTGTGAAGGTGGTACTTCCCCGGTCGAACTACATTACTCCTGCCACCTGGAAAATAATCTTAAGTTGACGACGGAAAACCATTAGATTTAGAAGGCACTGAACCGGTTTCGGTGGCGTCATTTAGTGGCCTATGCCCAGCAGTGTGTACGGAATAAGTCAATAACATTATTATAATGCGTTGTTTATTGTAAACTTGAAGAGAGTCTGTTAACGAGTGTTTGCGGAGTATTATAAACCTTCATTTGAATCGGATCAAAACTTCCAAGATGTGATGTATTACATTATCCACCGCTCTTTGATTGTTCCTGTTGGAGTGTTCGGAAATTCCCTTTGTTCCCGCCTTTCCACGCCCTTGATTGGGAACCCGCAAAATTTCGTCAGAACAAATCCGGATCACAAAACAATGGATAACATTCCTACAATCGTGTTCTTTGTTCTGATTCGTGTTTTTTTAACAAAGTTTACTCGGAATTTTATTTGCATGGCCTGCAGCTGTAGTCTTTAATTGTAAATTTAGATTTATATATTATTTGTAGGTCATACTCATGCTAACTGAAACAATATTCTTATTCTGTCTTTTTCTCCTACAATAACTTCTCCTACATATCTTTTAGCTTTTTTAGCAGGTATTCTTAAAAATATTTGCTCGTACATCGTTGGCCAGAGTTTCCTTGCTACTTCTGAGGAATAAGTTGGAACGCCTCGGACATGTATGTCTCCCTTGCCACACCCCACCAAAACACAGCCGCCCTTAACATTGCTGTTATTAGGCTGAAACAAGTGTGGCGATGGTGCTTCTGGAGTCGTACTCTTCAAAAGGGTTCTACCCTTTTGAAGAGAAACATTTGAGGATTTGAGAACATTTGACCTGATGGTCAGTAGCCAGTGTCTCCTATGGATACTTGGTATCAATCCCCGATAAAATTCAAGTCCTAGAACCACAGATGTATTGATACTACCTAAGTTGAAACACCTCGGTGAAGTATGCCTCCGTTACCATAATACATAACTCGTTTAATACTCCGCTTAATTTTTGAAACAGTTTCCATTTTCCGCGTCTTTTCAAGTTCCATTGCTCATGGTTTCATAACATGATATCCGCGTTTCCTCCCCCTCGTGCTAAAGTGACAGACGTTGACATTAAATGACTTTCTACAAAAATATTTTGTCCTCCCCCTGTCTATTGTGTTTCTACTTTCATTTCACGAGCATCTGTTTTTAAATTCATGAGCACATCCGCGTGGTTTAGTTTCTTAAGATGCTTTTGGAAATAAGAAATTATTTTAGCATTTTCTCTACACCGAATGTTATCATCGTACAATGGTATATGTTCGTAATTTGATATATTCCATGGCTCGTTGTCCTTAGCCAAAACACATATTTGTAAACTATTCAGCTAATTTAGTATAAATAAGTAAGCTTTTTCAGAATGAACACAACCATATTGATAAATATAAATAAAAATGTGATATAATATGTATAACGTAATGTGTTGCATTCAATTTGTGAACCAATAAATAAAATAATAAAATATGAAAACAATAACCCGGCTGCTCAAACTAAATATTACAGTCGGATAATTTGTATTTATAATAATTTACTTATTTTACACTTTATAAGAGTTAAGAGTAGGAAATTAACACAATAGTTTCATAATATTACGTTTAACACAAGTTAGCAACACGTTACATTTGAGACATCCAACGTGAGATTCTGAGTAATTGCATTTAATGTATGCGTCTACATCTGACATAACTTTAAGTCTCGAAGGAAATTTGTCTTATGGAAAGAGCGAAAATATTTTGATGTGAAGCATCTATAGGCGTAGGTGGACCTGTTTTTTGTCGTGGCGATATTTGCATTTATTTCTTTTTCGTCATCTGCTATACATTGTTGGAACTATTTAAACATAGCTTAATCATAATACTGTAAATATAGTCTGCAAAGAATGATGTTCACTCCTGTAATTGGCATCCATACATGCATACACAATGCTTAAACAAAGTTGTGCCATTTCCACACCTATTTTCAGCATGAAGCAGTTTTTGGGCTTTTTGGAAGAGTGTGTTTGCCGGCTTACGTGTAAAAAAAATATATTAACTGACAATTTGCGAGTACCCCGTAGTCTTATGCAAAAAAAGATGAAGATACTTTTTTTTCGATTCGCTGCTATTTTTTAAAATTATTATTACTATATATTTTTTTGGTTTTTGTTTTCCGTATGTGTCGGGTGGGTTAGTGGATATTTCAACCACTTCCCGCACTACATCCAATCGAGTTGGGAGTGGCTGAAAAACAGCGCTGTACTGGACCCAGGTTTATGTTCAGCAATACGCTGAGTCACTTCCTTTGCCCTCGTATTAATGTTTTATTTATTTTATCTGAAGTTTTTTTTTTATTTTATCAAAGTTTTGTTTGTGTGTTTTATTAATTGTTTAATTTAATTATTCCTCCTGGGTGTATTGTAGTTAATTTATTTTGTGTGTTATAATAATTTCGGGGCAATATACTATTTTATTATTATATTTCTTCTTATATTTCATAAGATGTAACATATATTTTATTTCCAGGCAACGTGATCCAGGTGTGGTCAGCGCCGGGTGGCGAGACCCGGTTGCCGTGCAACCTGGCGGCGCCGGCACACGACGTGGCAATGATGATGTGGTTCAAGGATCGTGATCGAATGCCGATATACACGTGAGTGATATGAGTCAATGTGGTCATAAGATGTAGTCAATGTTATTAAGCGGTTGAATTATCTGCTTCAGTGACCGTAGTACGAGCATAAAGTGTTTTGTCAGAATGATCACCGTTTACGTATTCACTTATATCAGGGGTCGGCAACCGGTGTCAGCGAGACACTTGCTTGCTTTGGATGTTAAACTGCAGCTCTTTAATTCCGCAATTATATAGTTAGCATAATTAAGCTATTTATTGTTGAAAAATGAAAAAAAACTTTACATATTACCGTTAATAATTTCGAGCAAACAAATCATGTGTGTTTTATGGGTTCCCCCCTTTAAAATATTTTATTCTCTTTTTAGAAATACATGATGCATAAAAAATAGAAATACATCAGCAGTCTAGCTGTCACGTTTCATGTGATGCCACACGGACAGGCGACAGACAGATGAACAGCGAAGTCTTAGTAATAGGGTTTTTACACTTCGTATATGGAACCCTATAAAGTAAAATAGCAAGTTGATATCACATGCATTAATCAATGATGCAAGGCTGTTATTGACTACATCACAATGTCATTAATATAACAATGCAATCACTCCTCCCTGACATCTTGGTAAAGTGTGGAGGATTATTCTGGATATTATTATGTCGATGATATACTAGAAAATAAAGCCATATTCATGAAATCTAGCAATGTCGTTTAATGTTATCATATTGAAATATATTTTCCAAAAAAAATAATACAGACGAATTGAGTACCTCCTCCTTTTGAAAGTCAGTTAAAAATAGAATAATAAGGTATACTAAGGTTGAACATTTAATTATTAATTATGGATTACAACAACAATTTTATTTGTTAATAGCCGTGCCGCGCGGTTTTAGCCGTTACTACATAAGAAACAAAAGAACAAAAAAACATAGCGCGATGGTTTATAGTCTATTGCCTTCCTCAATAAATGGACTTTTTAACACAAGAATATTTTTTTCGATTCGAAGCAGTAGTTCCTGAGATTAGCGCGTTCAAGCAACCAAACAAACACTTCAGATTTATAACATTAGAGTAGACGCTATTTCGATTATGCATGTCACAAATATGACATACATGAATATAATATTTTTTAATCAGATTGAAGTATTCTGATGGTTGTAATTGAATTTTGGCAAATCGAATTTCACTGCAAATTGTAGCGAAATCGCTACAATTTGCAGTGAGATTTCAAGGTCTTATAAGATCAGACATTCATTGTTTTTAAAGGGCAGTTTTGACGCTTTTAACGCAGAGCGAATTACGTTTGAAGCGAGTGTTTCATAGCCCCATATTATCGTTATATACTACCAATGTGCATCCACTTAGATTTTTTTGCTACGCTAAGAAGCTTTCGCTTAACTAGACCAGAATACGTCATATTCCTATTCAATAGAGCATTGTTCCACGAACAGCTTAATCAGCTCCACAATGCAGATGGATTTATTGGGCTTCATCTGGCTCGGATGTGCTGACTTGGTACAATTCACTTTGAAAGATTACATATTATTATATTAATAATAATATATTTAATGCTAGAACAGGAACACTTTAGTGGAAACTCAACTTCCCACAAAGATTTATATTGTTTGTTGTTTTTTTATGTATTTATTAATTACCGTCGTAGCTATAGTTTTGTTGAGAGGCTAGCAATAGAGGTAACGGGGAAAAAAATTGAAAAGGCGAAAAAAAAAACATGGGAGTTTTTCACTTTAAATTCTTTTCTTTTTTATCCAAATCTGTGTGTGAATGAAGTGTGTGAAATATAAAAAAGCAGTGTTTGTCGAATTCGCGTTGAAGTTCCCAAAGACACTCCCAAAAATACATTTTTTGTATGTACATTAAACTGAAATTATCATGGATGTCAGAATGTTCCGCGGCTTTACCATTTCGAACTCTGGATTTCTTGTAAAGACTAGTACGTATGGCTCTTAATTTCCAAACACTGCCTCAATACAAAACGTTTACATGAATTGATTAATCATTCACTTGACAGGCTATTATCACTGCGCCACTGTCTATAACAGTGTATGTTGTTGACAGCTTGTAGTAAGGATGACATTTCCATATCTTTGTTGGATTGTACTGTTGAAGAAATAAGTAATGTGGAATTTAATTATTAAATAATAGCTTTTCCTGCGGTTTCGCTTGCTGGGGTCATGAATCACACAGTGGAGAGTGTCTTATGTGTTAATCCATTAATCCATCAATCAATCCAATCAAAAACTACCTATCTGTGTGCCAAATTTTATCGAAATTTGATTAGCAGTTTTTGCGTTAACGAATAATTTTTCCGTTCTTTCAAATGTATGTTTTCATTCATTAAGTTGTTGATCCTTTTATTTGATAACCCGCGTGGCCGAGCGGTTACCATACCGATCTAACGCGCAGTGGGTCCCGGG